>SNQJ01S0090601.1:19168-32147 GCA_010110895.2 Picea sitchensis
GTGAATAAGTTGTTTACCGAGCTTGAAAAACTATACTTATTTTTAATTCTTTACAAAGAAATCAATGACAATCACAATGATGCAGGGAAATGAGCAATAGCATATTCAGCTTCAGTCACACATATGAGATACATAGAGACAGATTTTCTTGAGGAAACCCATACAGGGTAAAAACCTCTTCTTCTTTATATGATAAGTAATATTTACATTCTTTACATTATCATACATATGACCACCTACTTATTGTGAGGCTACAACCTCTGTTTTTGCAAGCTACAACTTGCTGAGAGTACCAACTCTCTGTTTTCTCTAGCACCAACTAGAAGGAAGCACAAACTCCCTGGTTTCTATAGCACCAACTAGAAGGAAGCTTCAACTCCCTGTGTTCAAGCACCCACTTGAACCTCTGAGGACACCAGTCCTCCCTAGCACCTCCCAACCACCCTGAAATATAAATTCTTTGTTACTAACACTTATTACAATGAGATAAAGTTCTTCAATGGCTTACCAGCATTGTCATTGTTCTGTTACACTGCTTTGCTTTGTCTGCATCAATGTCTTCTGCACACCCCTTGCACTTTCTGTTCTTCTTCCTTTTATGCTCTTTGTTCCATGTCCCTTCAATGCACCATTCCTCTTTTGTGCATTTCTGCCGCTGCGCTTTGCCTCCTTCCACACACCTCAATCAAACCGAACAGTAACAACACACATCTCTTCTTTGTTCTCCATTCTTATAGTCTTTGTCCCTTCAACACGTGCTATGCGCAATGCTTCTGCATATCTTCACAGTGAGTGCTCTATCTAATCATCATTATGAATTCTCAGCTTCTCTGGCAGTTTCACTCATGCATTCATCATCACTAGGTGTTCTATCTAGATTTCTCATCTTCTTTGGTAGTTGAGACTCATCACATTCTCTGTCTTAGATGAGCTTATCCTTTATGTTTTCAGCTATAGAATTTATACCACTTCCATGTGTCAATCGCCTGTATCAATAGTCCTCATTCCACTGGAAGATGCCTTGAGACTCTTCATCTTCTCTGGCGATCACATTGAGGCCTCTTCGAGTCCTCTGGCAGAGACCATCATTTGTTTCTAGATATTACACTAAGAAGCGCAATAGTAGCCCTTCGATCTTATTCAAATTCACCTGCATCTCTGATCTAGGTGGATATCGGTGGCCACCCACCTTCTCCAAATTGCTCAAAACAATTTTCTGGCAATTTTGGCAATTTACTATCTTTAGCAGGTTTTAACTTCCGGGGCCATTTTGAAGGTCCAAATCAAGGTTTTTTGAGATAGAGGTTTTCAATGATAGCTTAAGGCATATTGAGCCCCCAAAATGAATCTCCTCTATGATACCTTTCCAACGATCTATCACACGCCTAAAACGAAGATCGTATGCAAAAGTTACGACCCCAGGAAGTTGATGTACTCACTTACCCAAACAGGGCCCACATGACTTTTGGTGCTTCATCTCCTAGGGTTAGGTTTTTGGATGTCTTGGACTTTTGGCATTCCCGTTTATTGTAAAAAGGCCTTCATAGCCTTATTGTAATCATCTTCTTGCGAATGCGAGTAGCCGTCACATCTCTTCTCAGAGATAAGCTGCCACCATTCTAGCGAGTCTTTCACTCTGTATTTTTACAGTCTCTGTACATTTCTTTGATTAATAGAAATCGTGTATTATTGTATATCTGTGTTTATGGTTTCATCTCTGATACATTTCTGTTATATTATTGAATATCTGCAATATCTCTGTGCATTTCTTTATTATATCTCCGCTCTCATTTTGTGCCGAAAATAATCTGGATCAGTGGTATCAGAGCAGGCTGCTCTTGATCGTTTTTTCAATGCATGTCCCCGATGAGGTCCGAGTATAGAAATTTGGGTCTCGATATTATCTCTCTTGAAGAAAATCTCTCTCGCACACCCAAGAAACCCTTAATGGCAGAAGAAAATAAAAACGATGGAGCAGACGATCCTATTAATCTATTGCTTGAGCAAGATCTCACGCGACAGAGTGACGAAATGATGGAGAATTTTTCCCACATCCTTCAATGCCTACCGATAACAGCAGGCACATCTTCATCAAGTGGCTACTTTGGAGGCACCTCGCCTTTCAAGGTACAAGTTAATTTTGATATTCTTGTATTTGAAGCACAGATAGATGCAGAAGCCCTAGAAAAATGGTTAACTCTGCTAGAAGGTTATTTCTCTATTCACAATTTTTCCGACAAAGAAAAGATCACCTTCGCACTCCTTAAATCTCTCCCTCATGTCAAACATTGGTGGGAAACTTACTAGGATAAAAGTCCACAGAGGAGTCTGGAATATATGGGGCCGATTCCACTTGGGATGTTTTTGTGGATGCGGTAAAATAACAGTATTACCCTGTTGGAAACTATGAGGACCAGTACATGAGATGGACCACACTGCGGCAAGAGAGGGGCCAAATAGTTCTGGAGTTCACCAATACCTTCCATACCTTTCTCACCAAGCTGGGTATCAAAGACTCCGACCGACATTTGGTTTTGAAATATCATGGGGATCTACGCAGATACATCCAAACTAAAATGGATTTTCTGGACATCTCATCACTCGGTGCTACTTATCGATATGCTGTTAAAATTGAGCAGAAATTTAAGCACCAGAACAAATGGGAGTTCGGATCTACAAATACGCAACAACCAAAGTATGAAAAATACCACCCTAACAAACAGTCTTCTGAAAACCAGTCCAAGACACAGGAGAAGAAGGGTCACGGGAAGACAAAGAAGGACACCGGAAAATGGTGCGAATTCCACAAAATCCCCTGGCACAACACCGATGAATGTCACTCAAAATAGTCATTGGTGGTCGAGATCAAAGACAAGATGTCGAACCCTGATTCAGAATCCAATTCTGAAAGTACTGGTAAAGGACAGATCATTGATGCAGACCCCACTGCTATTGTCGCGACCACAACAATTCAACCAGAAGAACCAACATATCCTGAAGAGGGGGAGTGCCTTTTTCATTCATAGATGTGGGTGAAGGGGACCCTGCTGCATTTTATTGTTGATAGCGGGAGCCAAAAAAACCTCATCTCAGCAAAGGTCATCAAATAGTTGGGATTGTCGACAACACCACACCCGCAACCATACAACATCGGGTGGCTTCGCCAAGGATGATATATTCATGTCAGCGAGCAATGTCGATTGTCATATGGCATCCAACCCTTCAACGATGAGGTATTATGTGATGTTTCCCCACTAGATGTCTGTGATGTTCTCTTGGGCCAACCATATATGTGGAAGCGCCACGCTGCTTATGAGTCTTGACCCCGTAGTGTCATTGTTTCTCTAGGGGTCCATCTCTACATAATACCAGAGGTAGTTCCAACTACTGTTCCACCTAAAAAGTGTCGCAAGGTAGTATCTCATACTGCAAAATTTAGCTTCTTCATAGTCTGTTCAAAAGGGGAACAAAAGAACACTGCAACCACTACAGCCTCGCCCCAAGAACCTTCTATCCAATAGAAGTAGGTCGACAAGGTCGTAGAAAAGTGCAAATATTCCTTCTGCACACTGTCCTGTGATGTAACCTAACTTGTTGAATGGCCTCAGCCTCAACAGGTTCGTGACGAACTTCCACAAACTGAGCAGCACGATGTCTCCAACAAGACAAGTAACTCACCAAGATGCAGATTCAACAAATGCTTTTCCCTCTCCCCCAGGAAATCAACGCAATGGAGACCATTGCTTCCTAAGGAGGGAGGATTGATCCAGGTGGATATTGGTTGCCACCCACCTTCTCCAAATGGCTCAAAACAGTTTTCTGGCAATTTTGGCAATTTACTATTTTTAGCAGGTTTTAACTTCCGAGGCCATTTTGAGGGTTCAAATGAAGGTTTTTTGAGATCAAGGTTCTCAATGATATTCAAAGGAATAATTGAGCCCCCATAATTAATATCCTCGATGATACCTTTCCAACGAGCTATCACACACCTAAAACGAAGATCGTATGCAAAGGTTACGACCCCGGGAAGTTGATGTACTCACTTACCCAAACGGGGCCCACATGACTTTTTGCGCTTCATCTCCTAGGGTTAGGTTTTTGGATGTCTAGGACTTTTGGAATTCCTGTTTATTGTAAAAATGCCTTCAGAGCCTCATTGTAATCATCTTCTTGCGAATTCGAGTAGCTGTCACATCTCTACTCAGAGATAAGCTACCACCATTCTAGCTAGTCTTTCACTCTGTATTTTAACAGTCTCTGTACATTTCTTTGATTAATAGAAATCATGTATTACTGTATATATGTTTTTATGGTTGCATCTCTGATATATTTCTGTTATATTATTGAATATTTGCAATATCTCTGTGTATTTCCTTATCATATCTCTGCTCTCATTTCGTGCCGAAAATAATCCGGATCAATCGTTGGATTGAATTCATAGAATCTTGCATTTATTTTGCCATTTCACACTTTGTCATTTCGGGATCCACGTGTTGGAGGAATTTAGTAATCTCCATTTCCCAACCCCTGCAACTCTGAAAAGGATCTTAACTCCTTCCCCCAGCTTCTGCTGATGTGACCAAGGGTTGAGACCTCTTGCTAAGCCTAACCGTGTTTCGCATTTCGGCTTTTCAGCAATTCGACATTCCTATGATGAAGGGTCTTGAGCCTTGACCCCTCCATCTCCCGGTAACCAAAACTCTAAAAGGGAGTCATATCAATGGTCTACAATCTCCCTTTGATCAATGATTCATATTAGATCATGGTTTCACATTTCGCGATTTCGATGTTTTTCCCTTTTGAGTCATCATGACTCCAACATTACAAAAATCATGATCACAAAATATCCGAAGTGATCAGATGGTTCACATAACCCACTGATATGGACGGTTGATGGGATTTTGACGTTTTCCCTTTGAGTTTTTGAGATTCACAATGGTCCCTTTCGTCATTTCGGAGTTCGAGACATCGTGATGGTGGAGTTTTTGCTTGCTATGTAGAACCTCAAAATAGAAAGTTTTGATGTGATGTGGACCTGCTGACATCACACGGTGGATTGACACGTGTCGAATAACTGCCACGTGTCACTCTGATTTGTGACTTACATGTGTCTGAAATGTTGAATCAACTTGACACTTATCATTGCCTGATTGTGCCACGTGTCCTTAGTTGACGTGTCTATTTCGGGATTTCGGATTTCGGTACTTTGGGACTCCTTATGATGAGAGTATATGACTTCTCCATCTCCCAATAACCGAAATCTCGATATGATGTGCCTGCTTCTGGAATTTCGACGTTTCACTTTTCGGCAATTCGGGACTCCTAATGTTGACAGTGTCTAACTTCTCCATCTCCCGGTATACGAAATCCCGGTATACATTACTTCGAGTGATGTGCCTGTTCCGGGTTTTCAGGATTTCGCATTTCGGCACTTCGGGACTCCTGATGCTAAGAGTTCTTGACCTCTCCATCTCCCGGTATCTGAATTCCTGGTAGCGAGTCTTTGTCACTTCGCGATTTCTCATTTCATTTTTTCGCGACACTAGGTTTCTTGACAATGAAGAGTCTTGACTCTTCCAACTCCCGGTACACAAAACTCTTCGTTTAAGTGCCTATTTCAAGATTTCGGGATTCCCGATTTCAGGATTCTGAAACTCCTATGTTGAAGGGTCTCACCACTCAATTTCCTAGTATTAGAAACTCCGAAGTGAAGTCAGACCAACACTTCTGATCTTTCCTGTTTTGGGATTTTGAAGGCCCACTTCTCCTAGCACTTTAACAAACGTGTAGATTCTCTTGGATCCAATGATCACTGTTGCTTCTCCGCCCACTCTCACGCATCCTCCTTACTTAGAAGAATTTCAAGGTGTCAAAGGCCTCGACCTTTGATTCTCCTGAGATCCTGAGTACGCCATCTCTCTTGAGCTTACTTTGTTCCTATTTTTCCATCGATGCACACTCTGATCTTGCCATGAATAATAAGAATACTCTTCCTGCAAAACATGCCAACACCATTACCCTATTATACTCTTCATCTATACCTTTTTGGCTTACCTAAAGCTTGGGTGAGTGACAAGAACACTACCATTAGCCAATGATAAGGTCATAAGGTAAAGTATGGTTAATTCATGCATTTTGTGGTTTATTGAAGTTAAGGTATTAAATATTTCATGTACTAATGCTTCAATTTACCATGTATAATCTTTGACCTCTAGATATCCATCTTTCCTGTACCATCTTAGTTATCCAGTACTTGTGCACCAAGAATGCCACTGTCTGAATCTGGTACCAAACATATACGGTACTAAAATCTCATCTGTTGTGATCTGGTACCAGTGGTCGTGGACTGTCGTGATCCGGTACCACCATTTGCGCACTGTTGTGATCCGGTACCATCTACCTGTCACGATCCGGTACCAATATAGAGAACCAAATGTACCAAGTTTAACTCCAGATCGCCCAAGACAATTGGTGGATGTTTATTTTCTTTAGCAAGGCTATGTTAGAATAGTTTGTTGATTGCCTCATCCTCATGCAGTTCGTGTCATGAGGATGAAGCTAAAAGATGTAACCGGATAATTAAATTTAAACATTTGACTGATTTGCAAATCGATTCACCTCCTTGTGTTTCACGACTAAGACTATTAAATAGTTGTGGCAAGGATGGTGGAAGAGTAGGAGAGTTAGCATATTACCAGCATGTGAAACGACGTATGATATTGCAGGACATATTCTGAGTGAAGACTAATAGAAGAACGTCATTTATCTCCATGTCTTGATTGTCTATGATTGAATATGAGTTGAGTTGTTAACAAAAGTTTGATGTTATGTTTTGAGATTCGAGTGAGAGTAATGTGTGGGTTGAAGACAAGCTTACTGTAGACTTCAGTAGTTGACCTACTGAAGCAGCAAGGGCCCACCGCCCAACAAAGGTCAACATCTTCGTAGATTAGCATTAGCATTTGTTTTCAGTAGTGTAAACATTAAATCAGCTGAAGCTTTAACTTTGTTAGATGATAGCAGTACATCTCAGACTAGGATTTCCATTATATAATTGTTTAGAGATCTTTACTTGCTCTATTTTTGCATATGCTCTGTTTTTATGAATTTGGTTTTTAGACATGAATGTTGGCAGTGGTCAGACATATTTGAAGGAGAACTAGTGAAGTCCACAATAGCACGTTGTGAACCACAACATTCTCAATATATTGACTATTGAACTACCCATGCTATGTCTTGATGATTGATGTGTGATTTCCCTTTCAAAAGTGTGGATTGCATAGTTAGTTTTCTGGGTCAAATAGCAGAGTTGATCTGTCAAACCAAATCCATCTCATACTTGCATGTTACATAATGGAGTGGATAGCCTCTCTATGAAAGACAACCAAAGTGAATTGCAGTTTGCTATTTTGATTTGTTTCCAACATGCATAATCTAGTTTAATTCTATACTCGTGACATTATAAATTACCTTTCTTAATGGTGTCTTGTAACTCTGTTGATTACGAATCCTGGATTGATAATTAATGAGTGCATTATACTAAACATATAAGCAGCACAACAGAGCTGACTGATATCCCTTCTTCTGTTGGTTCATTCGGTCTTGTTTCTTATCATTCCAAGATTTGGGAAACTCTGCCCGTTGTTTGTATTGGTCATAGCACATTCGTGCTTTCCTGAATACTTCACTCAATGAACTGGTGTTTTCAAACTCAATTATGTCTCTGTAAGACTATGGTAAACAACTTAGGGACCACTGGATTTTTACCTTGTCCTCCTGGATATAAGGTACAAACCTTAGTAATTCCACGAATTTGTTTATAAGATCCTCCATTGTCATATGACCAAGTCGTAACTCATAAAATTCTTTTGTTTTCCTTTCATAGTAACTTTCATATAGGTACTATTTCTTGAAATATTTCTTAAATTCAGACCATTCCATCTGTTTCTCTTTTAAGCCCTTAGCCAATTTAAGATCTTGCCACCAAATGAGGGCTTTTCCTTTCAGATTGTAAATGGCCATTCTAACCTTCATATTGTTGGAATAGTTCTATATATGGAAATATTTTTTGATGTCTAATAACCATGCCTTAGCTTCCTCCCCTATTCTGGATTCTCCATCAAAGGTAGCTGGTTTAATTTTCTTAAATTCTCCTTCAAGGTGGTCTACTTGTTTTCTTTTTCTGTCCATTTTTGTTTTGTCTTCAGCTGAACGTGTACCTTTAGATGAACTGTCCCCTTTTTTAGCTTCAGGCCCATAATTCTTGGAGGCCCTTTTGTTGACCTCTTCTTCATTGTTATCTTCCTTTGGGATTTTCTTTGTCACTATATTGCGTAGCAGGACTTCATATATTTCCTGTTGCTCCTGCTGTGCTTTCTTCAGTTTCTCATTGTCAGCTTTGAAAACCTGAAACTCAACAATGAGATTCCTCATCCTTTCCAGAACTTTAGTAGGTGAGCTTCCATTTCTATTCTGTCTCTGATTTTTAGGAAGTATTTGTTCATTATTCCCTTCAAGTTTGATTTCTGTGTCATCTTGTGCTGCCATGATTAACACAAAACATAAAAGGGTTTTCTGTTTGCAGCAATGAAAGTTTATTATTTGTTTCTTATAGAACATAAATATGCACTAAGTAAATAATGGGGCCCTGTTCAAGGTCCAAGTGTTGTAACCTTTTCTCTGATACCATATGTAATGAACCTCAAATTTGTCATAATTTTTTTTTTCTAAGAGGCATAATTCTCCTAGTTATACTTTACATGTTTATTGGTAGATGGAAGAAATCCTTCATTCCGGTTATAAATTTTGTGACAATACTCATATTTGTCTTACTATAAGATGCCACTTACGTGCCTATCTATCTGGTTTTCTAAAGAACCCACAATATTAATTCTCCAGGAGTCTTACTAAAATCCCCTTTCACTTCCCCGACCCCCTTATGTATGTGTATCATGCTTATACCATAGACTAAACCTAGGATTAATATTCCTAGTCTCTCTTTACAGAAGATAATTCCATAAGTTCTGCGTCATAAGAATTTAATCTAACCATATGAGACGAGCACTTTCTTATCATACCTATATTTATACATATCTAGATATACATATGTCCATGGAAGAGTTCTATAACCATAATTCGAATGGAAAGTTTTGGCGGTAATGCGTTTAGCATTTCTAATCCTGGTTTCAATTTTTCAATGGGTTCCATTTGTGAATAAAAGTTATTAAAGTTCTCATCCCCTATCCCATAGAGTTTGAGTAACGAGAACTTGAGTAGATTTGACTTTAACCAAAAGAAACTCTAGTGAGTCTTCTCTTGAACTAATACCATACCATGGTCGTGAATGTGTACCAATGGATTGAGCTCAGAAGACTTCGTTTATTTCACGAATTAATTTTGATGGGAGAGAGTGGATTACTGTTAGGTGGTAATTTAAGGCTATGAGTTTATTGTTTAATGGCAACCTGTGAGTGCGGTTTATGAGGATTCTTAATTGAACTTCACCCATTCCCATCATGCCAACTGTGCCTCGTCACATGGTCAAGCCGTCCTACGTACTCCCAGCATTTAACTAAGTAGGTGGGGTTTTCTATTATGTTTTTTGTGTGTCTATGTTTCTCATTGTGACTTCTTTGAAGGGATCTACGTATTACTCCTTTAGCAGAGTGGACTACCAAAAATGGAGGTTCCTTGGGTCGGTGAACAAACATTGTGACTCCACTGGTAAGTTTTATTTTTAACACAATGCTCTGGTCGGATAAAGAGGTGGTTCTTTGGAACAGAAAACCGTTCTTCATTTTTAAGTTACTTTTGTTTGTTTATACTCCACGCTCCAAAGTTTCCCTTATTATATCCCTTTGTGTTTGTTCCGGTTGTCTTCTCTACCGTAGGAGGTTATTGAGTTGGTCATTCCTTACTCGACCCTTCCAAGAGTACAATGTCTCTTTTCTCATTTTTAGGAAGGAACAGTCGATATCATTTGGTTTGGGTTGTAACTTTTAAGGTTTCGTAACCCTATGCTATCATTCTTCTATAACCCATAAGTAGAGGCCCTAAAGTTAAAAGTAGTGATGCTGTGTGAGGATTCCTAGCCTGGGTCAAAGGGAAAAGTGACCCCTACGCTTTGAATAGTTCAGTGGTATTTTCCTATAGTACATCAATCGCCTTGCATATAAAATATGGTTACTATTTGTATCATGGTCAAACCATTTGGAAATAATAAAAGGAATGTCTTTGCAATGTTTATTGAGTTGTAACTACTTTGGGAAAAACGGATTCTGGAAAGGTTAGACTCCACCAGTTAGGTATAGTCTCGGTTCTGTATGAGAAACTTGTTCCATATTTCTCATGGTATGCCTAGTACCATTTATGGATTTAGAATGAAACTTGACACTATATCACTGCAATTCATTAAGATCGTGGCCACTGTGTAAAGTTTTTATTTCCTTTGTTTTTATTTGTTGTTCAATAATTGATATGAATCGCTAATGATGGGCCATGTTTGATGCGAGGGTACCCATCAGAGAGTTGTTGCACCACCCGCCCTCAGCCCAGGCATCTGTCTAGATGGAAGGCAACAAGGAAAACAAAGACACATGAGCCGCGAATCAGAAGTTAAGTAATGTCAATGGTAATTCTTCCAGGTTTTTGTCTATGCAAAGATTTTGTATGTTTAATACTCATGCTCGGCGCAAAATCTATTTGAGCTCCCTTCTGTAAACCCTTACGGATTCTGAACAGTCACGGTTGCAAATTAAAATGTAGTCGTTCAATATAGTTTCCTTCAATTTCCTATCATGCTTGGAAAGGGGAAAGAATTCCCAATGTAAACATAAAGTTAAGGTTCGATTACTATAAGTATGACTCCTTCAAAGATTTATCTACATGATTTCCCTATTTATTTGAAGTAATGAGATGATTGTTGAGTTAATCAAATATCCCCATCATTCGGGTTTCACCCTACTCTGCAATTTAATTTCTATGGTTGTAGTTTAGATTGAAGATTTTGTTTCAAATATAAATGTTTATGCTGTGAAAATCGAATTGTATTAGATCTATAATACTATATCGTTTTACTTCATTTGGACATTTCTTGTGTTTACTGCCAAAATGCTATGTTATGAACCTGTAATAGTTAGATTGGATCTAACATTGAGTAGATACAATGATCTGAGTTATCAAATTAAAGGTAGGGTAAGGTTACGATTCTGTGATTTACTCCCAGTACGCTTATCTATATATGCATATTTATATGTATGCATACATGTATATATATACCATTCTATCGATGTTTAGATTTTGTAAAGGGGTTTCGATAAGACTTGTAGGAGTTTTCAATTGCATGTTATGTGTATAGAACTTTATGAATTTTATATTGACATTTCTATGACATCCACTGCAACGAAAACCGAGTGGACAGTTTTGTATGTACATACTCATCACTCAATAATTTGTGAATCACTTAATATAGTGGTTATTCTTTCAAGTTGGGTCTTTTTATTTTGTGCAAATGAAAAGAAAATCTTAAATGTTCTATCAGCATATGATCTTCTGACATTTATATATCTTTGAATCTTTGTCCTTATGGAGTATTCTACTTATGTATTACCTCATATCAGAACAACTAAACTTATTCAATTTTATTTAGTACTGTAACGAGGTTAAGGAGCGGTTTCAGACTCTCCAATTTGGTATTTCCTTTATACGAAATGTAGTTGATTTCCTGTTGGAGTAATTTGTTTTCTTATATAATATGACAATATATCTCTATATAAGTGAGTTTCAGTTGTAGTCATTTAATTTTTGTTTAATCAATAATTCCTATGCAAAGTACCAACTGCAAACATATCTATATATATGTATATATATAATTCTATATGTAATATATAAGTATATACATATGATCTGTAGGGTCCGTACTGTCTCGTATTTCTCCTCCTTCAATGTTATACGAGAAAGGAAGTCTTAGCGAAGTGATATGAATTTTCTGAATTTTAATTACAAAGATACACATAAACTTATACATATATACAGACATGTTCAAATTCAATTATACATAGATAGTTCCGCCCAGAAATTCAATTACAGAAGGAACAATTCCAGAATTTTGTCATCTGTTACAAACTTCACACAACGAACATATTTCATCCATAGAAAATATTTCACTTTAGCACAAAAAGATACATTATATCATATATATCACTAGTACATATTGTAAAAATTCCGACATTTTATCTGCGGCGTTATGGACAAAATTGTCCATATTGTCGCAAAATAGAGGAAATTTATAAAAAAAAAAAATCATGTTGCCTGATATCATCGGTCTTGCCACGTTAACGTTTCTCTTGCCACGTTAACGTCGGTCTTGCCACGTTAACGTCGCTCTTGCCACGTTTTCCACTGGAACGTCTCTCTTGCCACGTTTGTGAAGATGTATGTTGCAATTGCGACGTTTTGGAAACTAGGTTTTCCCCTCCAATGGTCACCTTAGTATGTTCACCAAGTCAAAATACCAACGGTCACTTAGGACTTGTTTACGTCATAATTGCGACGTTACAAAATCTATAAATATGTTGCATTTGACGGATGTTGCGACAAGTTTTCTATAATAACGACGCTTCAAAAAGGGTTGGGACAACTTCCAACACCTCCTCCATTACAACTTGACCTCCTTCATGCTTCATCACCATTTATATGAAGTGATACTTATTATTAGTGCTAGGTATATAATCAATGCCATAATTTTTAGAAGAGTTCAAACTACTAGAATAAAAAACAATGCTCTCATCTTTCCTTGTTTTATGAAAAGCAAGTCTCTTTCGGAAATAGGTCTCCTTCTCATTAGTGATAGGAACCTTCTATTTAGTGCCTTTGATTTCTAATCTTTGTTCATATCCACGGTCCCTTTCATGCATTTCTTCTTTTTTGTCCTTTCCTGTCTACTTCTTGTTTTTTGTAGCTTCTTCTTATCACTTCCTTT
>SNQJ01S0090601.1:32157-50985 GCA_010110895.2 Picea sitchensis
TATGTCTCTATTGCCATGTTTAAGACGTCGGTCTTGCCACGTTTAAGATGTCGGTCTTGCCACGTTCCAGATGTCTCTATTGCCACGTTTCAAACGTCTCTCTTGCCACATTCAAGACGTCGATCTTTCCACGTTCAAGACGTCTCTATTGCCACGTTTTAGACGTCTCTCTTGCCACGTTCAAGACGTCGATCTTTCCACGTTTAAGACGTCGCAATAACGACGAAATCTATGTCGTTGGAAAAGAGACGTCATGTGAAACGATGTTTTTCGGGGTCCGTTGTTTGTCGTTCTCCCGACAATATAAAGTGGCAATTGCGTCGAATGCGCCGTCGAAATTTGACCCAAATGTACTAGTGTATATATATATAATCTTTCAAACAGAGAAGGAAAATATTAACATATATGAACCAATTCATGGGAAGACAAAGGGAACAACCACATTCCTCCCAACTGTAGAACAGGGTAGCCAAATCACTTGCCTAGTTCACCCCCTAGCCTGACCATGAATCCATGAGGGAGAGCTTGGAATCTCCTCTTCAACAATGTCTTCCTCTATCAATAGTCCTTTCCTTGCCTCACACTTAATAATTAGTGATCATCAAAGAAAGTAATCAATAGTTCATTTTCCCAGCATACTCTGCAGCGTCCTGCCTCCTCCCATATGCTATATATAAAAAACCATCGTTTTGCCTAGGTATTTTCCCTCCCTTGAGAATTTTCACAGCTTTCTAAATCCCTGATTTTTAGGGGCTGCCAATGGCCAAATCCTAATTTTCCACTTGTAACAATCATCCTTGAGGTAATTCCAACATGTTCCCCACTCATGGAGTCATGGTCAACTGAATTTAACAGGGATGTTCCATTTGTCCTCCTGCAATAATTATAAAATATTTTGTTTTCATACAAGTGTGATAGTCAAATAGTTAGCTGGGTCAAATCAGATCTCTACCCAATAGTCATAATAATTAATTACAATTACCAAATTTGGAATTCAGAATTGCCATAAATGGAAAAAAAATTCCAAATTCGAATTTACCAAAATGGAATAATTTTCCTAACAATTTTCGAAAATAATTTGTTTTTGGGGATGTCACATATTCCCATTTAGTTCAAAGATCCACATGTAGAATAAATGAATCAAGAAGCCTCATTTTAAAGGAAACCATGCATCCCAAATAGTTTTCTCTTTTGTCCCATTTATGTTTGTCACCTTTCAGATTCTACTTTCTGTTAATACTATTTTCAATAGAATTTTTGGGTATCATATTTTCATACAAATATTTTTCCTTATATATTGATATTGGATCCCTCTAGATTCATTTCCAATAGCTCCAATTCTTAGATAATGTTTTCTTAGAGAGAGGGGGAACATATCAAATCTTAGTCTTCTCTTATTTAGGAAATAATTCATAGTTAAAAAAAAGATGGCATGTGACTCTCTAATTAATCTCCATTCCCCACTATATACTTCCACTATAGCCAATCTTGTTTATGTACATCCTGTAGATCCCATTTCATATAAGGAAAACTTACTTTTATCCTTTCTATTAACAAAATTTCCAATAACGGATTGCAGTGTGGTTGTTTAAGTTTATGAACTTTTAGGTAGTTAATTTTTTTTTAATTCACCTTATAGTGTGAACTATCCATAGAAATATTATAGGGGTGCAATTTAAGTCTTTAGGATTCTTGTGTAATGACATATATGTATGTTTCCATTTTTCTACTTGAGTAGGTTGCAAGGATTTTTAGTAAAAGAAATTACATTGGCCATGGCCATTTTTCACCTATTGCTTTGGTCCCTAGGTACCTAGGTTTTCTATCATTAACATAATCATGCAAGAATACAAAGTTATCTTAATAAACTATATTAATAAGTGGGATAATTTTTTTCGTCACTGAAATATTAAATGAGCACTACTACATGTAAAAGAAATGGCATAACCAGCTACTTGATTTATGTTGAAGCACGTGTAGAAAAACATTTATATAGTTCCTATGAATTCTCTAAATGTGTAATTATGAGGCTCTTAGTTTGCTTGAAGAAATAGATAAATGAAAAATATATTTTCATATCTATTCCATTAAATATCATAAGTTTTCATAGTGAATATGGATATGCAACATTGGTTTCCATAACTTTAATTTGTTGATTAAATTAGGAGGCCAATTAAAGTGGCCATAATCAATTTGGACTAATTTTGTATCTTCTATGATGTTATCCATATGGTTTATATGACTAAATGATGGAGATATCATGTATTTTGCTTATACCTTTGCTATTGATTTTTACAATGAAACTCATATCAATATGAATTCCTTAGTGGATTGTAAGAGCAAGTCTAGTTGGAAACCAAAAATTAACTAGGTTATCTTTCTTTCCCTCAAACTTGGAAATGGATTATGTTTGAATTTTAGACATATAAGTTATCATGGATTTAATTTCTTATCATCTCATTTTCAGAATAGATTATATATTATTTTGACTTGTAAACTAGGATTTTGTTTCAATTTTAAATATATAAACTTTCATAGATTTAATTCCATATGATATCATTTTAATAATAAAGTGTATATTATTTTCAAATGTAAACTAAATAATATAATTTCAATAATTGGCAAAATCTTTGGATGGTTTATATTTTTCTCTTTTAAAAAAAAATAATTATTATATTATTACTTTTTATCATACACTTTTCATCCTCTATATAATATTAGAATAACGTTGTACTTAAATGAATTGAAATTGAATGATGATTAGATGTATATATTTTCATGTGATTATATTAAATAAAAAAATTTTCTTGTGAACCATAAGTATCAATCCTAGAATAGGACTTTGCACTTGTCCATCTACCCATATGCTTATCTATTTGTTTCTTAGTATTTATGTGTTTTATTGTAAGTTATAGGTATAATATCATGCAATATAGTATGCCACGATTCTCTCACTCTTATTCTAGTTGATAAACAAGGATTATAGTATTATGGAAAATTTTTACCATGAGATTATGATGGTTTATTCAACTTTG
Source organism: Picea sitchensis (assembly GCA_010110895.2). Classification (NCBI taxonomy): domain Eukaryota; kingdom Viridiplantae; phylum Streptophyta; class Pinopsida; order Pinales; family Pinaceae; genus Picea; species Picea sitchensis. The sequence goes on from SNQJ01S0090601.1 coordinate 35,193, forward strand.
TACATTTATTTATATGGCATGTTTTTTTCCATATAATTATATAGTCATTGTGAGAATTTACATGGACTTCAATAGAATTAGTCAATTGATTGTTTGATATATTTTATATAAACTAATATGTAAAGCAGAGTTGATTCACGTTTTTTTTTTTTTTTTTTTTTTTTTTTTTTTTTTCTTTATCATGGTATGAAATTTTTTGTCTCTCATTTTCTATTTAAGATTGTTTGTCTTTGTAATTTTTTTCTTTCTTCCTCTGTTGGTCTTTACTCTGTCTTATATACTTTCTAAGTTTATTGACCCAGGGTTCATATCTATTCGGGTTTCCAACAAAGCCTCTAAAACTATCGGCCCTCCTGGTAAACCAGAAGGCAACACAATGCACAGGGTGCACTGCGCTATCTCACTCGAGATAGTCTTAATGGGTGGCTGCAATACTCATGTGTTTATAGCCAAGGATTGAGTGAGAGATATGATAACCTTGTAAATGGAGTTCCATTGTAACTTATTAATGAAGTATACCATTATTCACGAATCATGCAAGAAATATAATGACTCATTCATTTAGCCCATCTATATCTACTAAAATGATAAAGACATACATGCATTAAATCACATAACACAGATATTACTATGGTTCACCCCCTCCTAGGCTACGTCCACAAAGATTTGTCTCTTGGATATTTTATTATCATTGTTCTGTCATTACAACACCCCATGCATTACAATTCCTTTTAACTGGGTCAATATCTATTATGAGGCGGACTATATCGCACCAGGCTCCTCAGCCTACGATCTAACCCTCAAAATCCACCCTCCTCTGGTCTCTCTAGATCAACAAATTAAAAAAATAGGTCATACAACAAAATATTATGTATCAACCCATTACAACAACCCTCTACAATAACGACCAATCTTCGTAAAAAAATCCCCTTGTTATAACAACTATCTCCCTCCATGATACCTAGATACTATATTTATACGTTCCTAGATCTTCATCCATTACAATACATTAAAAAACCCTAGCCCTACCGTCGTTAGGTATTCCATGTGATGCAGGAGCATCGTAAGTAGCCAGCCAAGCAACCATAAAGGCGGAAGATAGCTGGGAAAGTGCAGCACACATTTTGCACATTTTGAAATGTTTTTGAAAAATAATGAGAAGATATTAATGTAGTAGTTAAAGGAAGTGTACTTGCATCTTGTAAATAGATATTGAGCGATTTTCTCTCATTTGTCGGAGGTAATAGACATTAAGTTTGTTTAATGAAAGTAGGTAGTTTTGAATTAAGAGATTAGATAGTTTTAGAAGCATAAGATCGAAAACGGATATAAACACCCTCACCCTTGTATTATTGTATCATTAGAGCAAGAAAATTATTATGATCATTCAGATTTTCATAAGCTATTGAGCTATAGTAGAGAGCTGTAGAGAAGAAACCATGTATAGGATCACTTGACTTAATATATAAAGCGTTGACTCAATATTCATGGTGTTATGATGCTTACTGTTTACATTTGCTGAATGGCATGTTTACAGTTGTTTTATTCTCTCTGTTTATGCAATTGTTTCAATGCTGGGTTAAATGTGTGATTTCATGTTAAGTGTATGAAGTCTGATAGAGGGAAAAAATGAGTTTCAATTGTTTCTCATCTTAAGAGTTCCTGCAAGGAGTGCAGTGAAACGTCCGCAAGGTGTGCATTGACAAGAGTCTGAGTTTTATCTCATAAAGCTCAGGAGAGATACCGTTGTTCTCATTCCCCGCAGCAGTGCAGGTGAGGCACAGAACCGTGCAAGGTGTGTGCAGGCTAGTTGAAGCCTTGGAAGTTATCAATTAAGGTGAAATTTGAAAGCTTTCTGTTGCAAGGAGTGCATAGGGTCGAAGACTCAAATAACCAGGGGTTATTTGAAAGATTTCCGCAAGGAGTGTAAGTAGGATATCTCTTGGAGACTTAAGTTCACAAGTGAAAGATCATGAGGGTTAGTACCTTTGAAGAGTTCAAAGGAATACGGGGAGCGAAATCGTCGTGTAGAATTTAAGTTCAGTGGAAGGACACCAAGTCAGTTTGGCTAGAGCTTCTTGAGGAGTGAATCAGACGGTCAGAATTCTCCGTGGAGAACTTGCGAAGTTGCAAGGACTGTAGGTTACATAGGAGCCGTAATGTGGTTAGGAGTTGGATGAATATGCCACCCTGACATCAAGAATCAATGTGGACCATTGATCGTGGTCTGTCTGAGCCATCAAATCATTTCAGGAATTTGGGAACCGTAAGTTGGGAGTGCAGGTCAAAACCCTTGGTCACTCAAATTCTCGGTTTGCGAAAAGGATAATCAAGTGTGGAATTTTGGTATTTCAGGGTTTGGCATAATGGGAATATAGATGACAAGGAGCCAGGGTGCTTAGCATTGAAAATCTTGAAGTCACGAAACGCGACGTGCCTTGAGGTGAATTTTGGGATTTCAACATTTCGACACTTTGGGTGTCGGGAAGTAGAAGAGGCAACGATATTTGGAATCGAGAGTTTCAAACTCCCGGTTCACGAAAAGATGAAAGATCCAGATTCATCGGATCATGGAGGATCTCAGCTATAGATCACGTTGCATGTGAGGTTTCGGGAATTCGGAGATCAGAGTTTCGGGAGGTGAGGAACATTTCTGCTGTGGATCTCGCAAGTCGTGAAATCCTGAAGAGTGAAAAGAAAAATTCCTAAAAACATTGAAGGACAATAGCCGTGGCCCAATCGGGTTTTGGGGTTTTGGAAGTCAAGATATAGAGTTGCATGTGAATGCAACTCTCGAAATCGTGAAGAGGGAAAAGCTGAAAGCAGGGTTCCAAGCACCAGTCGGAGGATACGTGTGACTAAAGATGAAAAAGGTGGTCAATTTTCGATGAAAGTCCCAAAAGACCATCGATCTCACCAAAAAGGGGAAATTTCAGAAACCAGGAAATCATAAGGGAAGAGGAACGAGTGTTGGTCAATCACTCAAGTCCCAAAAATCCAAAATAAGTGGAAACAAGAGGCGTGTGTTCGGTGCATTGAAGGAGTCAACCCTCGTTGACGTTTCGGGTTTCAGAGGTTGAAGAGACAAGGGGCTTCAAAACAAGATTCATGAAATTGCGAAATCTGAAATCCCAAAAGGGAAAAAGCCCTGATCATATTTGTTGGTAGGTTGTGGAGTTATCGTCGGTGTTTGATCACATAGGCATAACTCAAAAGGACCTAAGGAATACACTTGTTTGTGTGTGTGAAGTATTCCCTATGGGGAAACCAAAGAGTCAATCTAACTTAGGGGAAGATTTGGAACGATCCTAAGACCGGGAGGTCACACAGAACCTGCTGAGGTAGGGGGTTTTGCATTAATTATGGTATCAGCGCTCAGAACAAGTTATTTTCTTTCTGTAGCAGAGAGAAAAGAGGAACATTTTACAACCATGCCACCGAGAAGAAGAGACAAGCCAATGCCAATGCCTAATCCATATAGGTAAAGAGAAATGCGCGAGTTACATGCTAGGATTGATGCCATGGAGACAGCACAAAGGCGCACAGTTGACATTGGGGATATCAGTGAAGATGAAAGTGAAAATGAAGATGGAAACGAAGAAGGTGAAGTTGCAGTCAAAGATGCTACAGATGAATGCCTATTTAGGGTTGTTGCAAGGATAGTTTCCAGAGCAGAAATGGACATTCCAATGTATGAGGTAAACTTGGATGTTGAAGAGCTTCTAGACTGGATTAGAATTCTAGACACATACTTCAAATATGAGGATGTTGAGGAAGATAAGAAAGTCAAACATGTTGTTACCAGACTTAAAGGGCATGCAACACTATGGTGGGATGAACTACAGGATGATAGACGTTGCAGAGGAAAGTAGAAAATCAAAAGCTGGGATAGAATGGTTGCAAAGATGAAAGCCAAATTTATACCCATGGATTATCAAATCAATCTATTTCAGAGGATGCAGAATTTGAGACAGAAGTTGATGTCAGTGAAAGAATACACTGAAGAATTCTACAAGATAAACATTAGACCAGGACATCGAGAAAGTGATGATGAAAAAGTTTCCAGGTACATGAATGGTCTGCGATATGACATTCAAGATGAGATGAGCATGATGACTATTCAAAATTTGGAAGATGCTTATCAGATGGCTCTGAAAGCTGAAGAGAAGCTGAGCTGGAAGCAAGGTCAAAGAGGCCAAGGTAGAAGTCAAGCCAGAGGGAAAACAATTGTCCAAGACAAAACTCAGAGACCTAAAGAAGAGGGAAAGAAACCTCAAACTCAGCATGAGAGAGGAGGAAGCTCACAGAGAGGGTCGTATGCTGATAGAAATACTTTTCCTCGAGCTAGAGGAAGAGGAAGAGGCAGAGGCGGTGAAGTAAAATGCTTCGTTTATGGAAAGATCGAACATAAATCCTATGAGTGGCCAGATAAGAAGAAATATGGTGGTGAAACTCACATTGTGGAAGCTCAAGAACAGGATGTTGAGGCAGAATATGCTGAGGGAATAAGATCATTAATGATGAGGAAAGTTCTCTTGAAGCCGAAGAAGGAGGCAGAGAACCCAACCCAAAGAAACAGTCTGTTTAGGACTGCTTGCAAAACTAAAGACATGGTATGCAAGGTCACAGTGGAAAGCAGTAGCACAAACAATCTTGTATCTACAGAGATGGTAGAAAAGTTGGAGCTGGAGACTATTGCACATCCAAGCCCATACAGAGTTTTGTGGCTACAAAAAGGACACCAGGTAAATGTCACTAAACAGTGTTTAGTTGAATTTAAAATAGGAGGATATAAGGATGAAATATTATGTGATGTCATTCCCATGGATGTTTGTCATCTATTGCTGGGTAGACCATGGAAATATGACATAAACGTGGTACATGATGGGAGAAAGAACACATACACCCTGGAGAAGAATGGGAGGACACACATGTTGCTGCCAATTAAAAACCAAGAGGTGAAAACAGAAATGAGAAACAATATACTTCTCATGAGTGGGAATGAACTTCTTGATGAGGTTAAGAAGAAGGAAGACACACAATTTATTGTGGTCAGGAAGCCTAAAATTGTTTTGATCAGTACAAGAATAGATGATTTACCAGAAGAAATCCAAGAATTGCTGGGAGAGTTTGTTGATATAGTAGTGGATGAACTACCTTATTTGTTGCCACCTATCAAGAGTATAAGTCATCATATCGATCTTATACCTAGATCTAGTTTACTGAACAAAGAAGCATATTGGTTGACGCCGCAGGAAAACGAAGAAGTTAAGAGACAGGTCCAAGATTTAATGGACAAAGGATTGATTAGAGAGAGCTTGATTCCATGCGTTGTTCCAATAGTGCTCATCCCAAATAAATATGGAGGTTGGAGAATGTGTATAGACTTAAGAGTGATCAATAAGATTACCATCAAATACAGATTTCCATTACCATGGATGGACGACTTGATGGATTGCTTGAGTGGAGCAAGATTTTTTTCAAAGATTGATTTGAAAAGCGGGTATCATCAAATTCGGATGAGAGAAGGTGATGAATGGAAGACAACATTCAAGACAAATGAGGGACTGTATGAATGGATTGTCATGCCATTTGGCTTAACGAATGTGCCCAATACTTTCATGAGATTGATGAACGAAGTCTTGAAGGATTTCATAGGGAAGTTCGTCATTATATATCTTGATGATATATTAATTTTCAGCAGGACAGAAGCAGAGCACTTAAAGCATTTAGCTGCAGTGATGAGGAGATTACAACAAGAGAAATTGCTGGTCAATGTGAAGAAATCATCATTTATGAGAACATAACTCATTTATTTGGGTTTTTTTCTCTCTGCAAATGAGTTGAAGATGGGTCCGGAAAAGGTAAAGGCGATTAAGGATTGGCCATCACCGAAGAGTATATTTGAAGCATGAAGCTTCCATGGTTTGGCTAGTTTCTACAGGAAATTCATAAAAAATTCAGTGGAATCAATGCACCAATGATGGATATGGTGAAGAAAAGACATGAATCTTTTCACTGCACAGAAGAAGCAGAGAAGAGTTTCAACCTGCTGAAGCAGAAGATCACTAAGCAACCAATTCTGGTTTTATCGGATTTCACCAAGACATTCTAGGTCAGATGTGATGCGAGTGGATTTGCAATTGGAGCAGTTTTGATCCAAGACGATAGGTCGATCGCTTACTTCAGTGAAAAACTGAATGAAGCAAAGATGAAGTACTCCACATATGACAAAGAATTCTATGCATTCATACAAGAGTTGAAGAAGTGGAGACGTTATTTGGTTCCCAAGGAGTTTGTTTTGTACAATGATAATCATGCTTTGCAATTCATGACACGAAAGGAGAAGTTGAACCAAAAAATACTAAATGGGTTGAATTCATGCAGAATTTTACTTTTGTAACTAAGCATATTTTTGGAACTGCTAACAAAGTTGTTGATGCTTTGAGCAGGAAATGTTTGCGTATGTAGGAATTCAGAGTCAAGACTTTAGGTTTTGATAACCTCAAAGAAATGTACAAGGATGACCCGGATTTTAAGGAGGCATATGAGGCATCTGAGAATCCAGTTCTCAGGGACAGAAGCCAATGGGTTGAATACATGATCCAAGATGGGTTATTATTTAGGGGAAATCAACTATGTATTCCAAAATGCTCCATGATGGAGAATCTACTGAACGAAAAACATAGTGGAGGATTGGCCAGACATTTCGGTCATGATAAAACGTTCTCAAAGTTGAATGGCTCATATTTTTGGCCAGGGATGAGGACAGATGTTAAGAAATTTGTGGAAAGATGTAGAATTTGTCAKCACATGAAAGGAAAAAGACAGAACATGGGGTTATGTCAACCATTACCCATACCAAAAATGTCGTGGGACACAGTGAGCATGGATTTTATATTGGGACTGGCAAGAACACAAAGAGGATGTGATTCAATCTTTGTGGTAGTCAATAGATTTTCAAAAATGGCACATTTCATACCATGCCAGAAAACCAATGACGCAAATCATATTGTGAACCTGTTTTTCAAGGAAGTCACCAGACTTCATGGCTTGCCAAGGAGTATCATTTCTGATCGAGATACCAAGTTCATAGGACATTTCTGGAGGACCTTATGGAAAAAGTTGGGGACAAGTTTGTCTTTTATCTCAGCATATTATGCTCAGATGGATGGACATACAGAGGTCATGAACATGAGCTTGGGAGATTTGTTAAGAATCTTAGTGAATGAACACCACAGTCAATGGGATCACATTCTACCACAGGTGAAATTCACTTATAATGATTCACCTAATAGAAGCATAGGGAAGAGTCCATTCCATATTGTATATGGAATGCAACCAAGAGTAGTTTCTGAATTGAAAGATGCAGAATAGGCTGAATTCAGGAGTGCTAGTGTTGAGGACTTTGCAGAAGGAATGAAGGAGCTTCACAGCCGAATTAAGGAGCGATTGCAGAATTCAAGTCAGAAATACAAATAGAGAGTAGATCAACACAGGCGAGAACTTCAATCTGAGGTTGGTGATTTGATTCTCGCACATCTAAGGAAGGAAATGTTCCCAAGGGGAACATATAACAAACTGAAGATGAAAAATATTGGGCTGTGCAAGGTCATAAGGAAATTTGGGGCAAACATATATGAGATTGAATTACCTGATGGGATCAGAATCTCACCGATATTCAATGTTGCGGATTTGTACCCTTACTGAGATGAAGAAGCAGGAGAAGAGGAGGAACAAAAAGAGATTCAATGGACAAAAAAAATACCTCTAGCTGAAAATCCACAGATGGAAAGCATAATTGACAAAAGGATTAGCAAAAAGACCAGGAGAAAAGAGTATTTTGAATACTTAGTCAAATGGAAGGGACATCCAGTTGAAGATGCTAGTTGGGACGATGAAGCAGAAATTTCTAAGCATGGATGGACCGTGCAAAATCTCATGAACAGGAGTTGATGAAAATTTTCAAGTGGGGGAGTATGATGCAGGAGCATCGTAAGTAGCCAGCCAAGCAACCATAAAGGCAGAAGACAGTTGGAAAAGCGTAGCACACATTTTGCACATTTTGAAATGTTTTTGAAAAATTAATGAGCATATATTAATGTAGTAGTTAAAGGAAGCGTACTTACATGTTATAAATAGATCTTGAGTGATTTTCTCTCATATGTCGGAGGTAATAGACATTAAGTCTGTTTAATGAAAGTAGGTAGATTTGAATTAAGAGATTAGATAGTTTTAGAAGTGTAGGAGGGAAAACGGATATAGACACCCTCACCCTTGTATTATTGTATCATTAGAGGAAGAACATTATTATGATCATTTAGATTTTCATAAGCTATTGAGCTGTAGCAAAGAGATGTAGAGAAGAACCCATGTACAGGAGCACTTGAGTTAATATATAAAGCATTGAATCAATATTCATGGTGTTATGATGCTTACTATTTACATTTGCTGAATGGTATTTTTACAGTTGTTTTATTCTCTCTATTTATGCAATTGTTTCAATGCTGGGTTAAATGTGAGATTTCATGTTAAGTGTATGAAGTCTGATAGAGGGGAAGAATGAGTTTCAATTGTTTCTCATCCCGAGAGTTCCTGCAAGGAGTGCAGTGAAACATCCGAAAGGTGTGTGTTGAGCAGAGTCTGAGTTTTATCTTAGAAATCTCAGGTGAGATACCATTGTTCTCATTTCCCATAGCAGTGCAGGTGAGGCACATAACCGTGCAAGGTGTGTGCAGGCTAGTTGAAGCCTTGGAATCTATCAGCTAAGGTGAAAGTTGAAAGATTTATGTTGCAAGGAGTGCACAGGGTCGAAGACTCAAATAACCAGGGGTTATTTGAAAGATTTCTGCAAGGAGTGCGAGAAGGATCTCTCTTGGAGACGTAAGTTCACAAGTGAAAGCTCCAGAGAGTTATTACCTTTGAAGAGGTCAAAAAAAGACTGGGAGCGAAATCATTGTGTAGAAGTTAAGTTTAGTGGAAGGATGCCAAGTCAGTTTTGCCAGAGATTCTTGAGGAGTGAATCAGATGGTCAGAATTCTCCATGGAGAACTCACGAAGTCGCAAGGATCGTAGGATCTAGAGGAGCTGCAAGGTGGTTAGGAGTTGGATGAATCTACCACCCTGACATCAAGAATCAACGTGGACCATTGATCGTGGTTATTCTGAGCTGTCAAATAATTTCATGAATTCAGGAACCATAAGTTGGGAGTGTAGGTCAAAACCCTTGGTCACTCAAACTCTTGGTTTGCGAAAAGGATAATAAAGTGTGAAATTTCAGTATTTCGGGGTTCGTCATACCGAGAATCTTGATGACAAGGAGCCAGGGCGCTTAGCATTGAAAATCTCGAAGTCACGAAATGCGACATGCCTTGAGGTGAATTTTGAGATTTCATCATTTTGGCACTTCGGGTGTCAAGAAGTAGAAGAGGCAGCGATCTTTGGAATCGAGAGTTTCAAACTCCTAGTTTGCAAAAAGATGAAAGATCTAGAGTCATTGGATCATGGAGGATCTCATTCGTAGATCACGTTGGAGGCGAGGTTTCGGAAATTCGGAGATCGAAGTTTCGGGAGGTGAGGAACCTTTCTGCTGTGGATCTCACAAGTCACGAAATCCCGAAGAGTGAAAGGAAAAATTCCCGAAAACATTAAAGGACAATAGTTGTGGCCCAATTGGGTTTTAGGGTTCCAAAATTCAAGAGACAGAGTTGCATGTCAACGCAACTCCCGAAATTGCGAAGAGCTAAAAGACGAAAGTAGGGTTCCAAGCACTAGTCGGAGGATACATGTGATGGAAGCCAAAAAAGGTGTTTGAATTTCGGCGAAAGTCCCAAAAGACCATCGATCTCGCCAAAAAAGGGAAATTTCGGAAACCGGGAAATCATAAGGGAAGAGGAACGAGTGTTGGTCAATCACTCAAGTCCCAAAAAGACGAAATAAGTTGCAACAAGAGGCGTGTGTTCGACGCATTGAAGGAGTCAACCCTCGTTGATGTTTTGGGTTTCGAAGGTTGAAGAGACAAGGGGATCAACAATAGGATTCACAAAATCGTGAAATCCAAAATCCCGAGAGGGAAAAAGCCCTGATCACATTTGTTGGTAGGTTGTGGAGTTACCACCAGTGTTTGATCACATAGGCATAACTCAAAAGGACCTGTGGAATGCACCTGTTTGTGTGTGTGAAGTATTCTCTATGGGAAACCAAAGAGTCAATCTGACTCAGGGGAAGATTTGGAATGATCCTAAGACTGGGAGGTCGCGCAGAACCTGTTGAGGTAGGGGGTGCTGTATCACCATGAATGCACGCATGTTGTTCTCCCTTCCAACTGTCGCTTTCCCAATGCATTCCTTCTTTCCCAAAATCACATTGCTTTCTGCTTTGGTATACTTCCAATAGGCCCTGAACACTAACATGTGACTCATCCTAAGTCACCTAGCCTTCGTGTTCTTCGTCGATCTCCTTGGTGATCGCTTGGAACTTTTCCTTGAGCTCTGCTGCTTGTGTTTGTGCCTGGGCGGTCTTCTCCTTAAGTGTGTCTACTATCTGTGCTGCAATTTCATCACTGATTAATCATGTTCACTCTTCCTGAGTATGTTTTATGTGTGTCTTGCCTTACTCTACCTTTGCAAGAAATTATGCCATACTCTCTTGCAGTAGTTCCATTTGAGCTAGACGTTCCTTTTTCTGTGTTTTCACACTGGTGAGTTCTGCCTCCAATTTCTTCATCTCTTGTGCCCATTTGACGTGCTCTATGATAGGAATTTTTTTCTTCCTTTGTTTGAGGTCTTGGATAGCTGTGCTTATCCTCTCTTATTCCTTTTTACACCTTTGGTCTTGTTGATCCTCCTCTAGCTTTGTCCAAAGTTGTGCTGCATTCTCGATCAAGTTGGTTGTTTTGCTAACTTGTCGCTCTATCTTGTGTAGCTTTTCTACTTCTTTCTTCTTCCTTTGCTCCTTCACTGCTGGTGTAGTAATGAGTATGAGTTGTTCTTGGAGATTCTCGATCTCCTTATGGTATTGATCGATCGCCTATGCAATCTGATCAATATTTTTTGCTGCTATGAGTTCATCCCCCTTCGCGATTTTTGGATTTTTTTCAAAATTTCCTGCCACTTTCTGCTCTAGTCCATTATTTCACTCTCTTTTCTCTTGAGTCTCAAACTTAGCCTTCTCACATATTATTTCTAATGCTTCCCTCTTCTTTTTTTCCTTCTATAATTTGGCTAAGTCTGTACATTCCTGAGACTGTACCTCTTGGGTAACGCTAACTTGTAACCTGTGTAGAGATTTGGATGGTATCCGTGACAATACCAATAGGATTTGGGCTAAGTCCTTCAGGGGTGTCTTCCCCATGATATTGCCCATGCACAACATACTAGGTGTAATGTGAAATGTTGTGTTTGACTCTAGTATTGTATGGATTGTATCCCTCTCTCCTTCTTCCAGTATTTCCTTTGTCTATGATACTGATGGCCCTGTTCCCATGTTTCCTGTTGTCTACGCTTCCCTAATTTGTTTGAGGATTTTTCCCATGTCTTCCATCTCCTCCTGAATCTTGTCCATGTGGTGCATAGTATTTTCAAAATCCTCAGCTATACAATTGTGAACCATTCAGGCTATAATTTCTCCACCATCCTCCCTGATTCTGTACTCTGGAGGTGTTCTTTTCACCTTTTTTTTCTTGCGTGCGCCTCCCATCTAAGTAGTTGGTCACTTATTCAAACTTGGATCTTAGGGATTGGGACTTGGTGTGGTCCCTTGTGCAACCKCGATCTATTTATTTTGTTCTTGGGTTGGCTGCATGTTATCCTTCTTCCCCTTTTGGGTCCCTGTCTTAGCTTTCCATTTGTTTGTCTTCTTTGTTTTTATCTGTCTCTTCCTCCATTTATTGGGAACTGAGACTTATTGAGGTTGTTCTTCTCCCTATCCTACATCCTCTTCTATTTTCCTTTCCAGCAAGTCTTGGGTGAGGAATGGAATCTTCCACTCATCTTCCCAGTCTTTGATCACCATGTCGATGTCTCTCTCTGTGATACAGTAGTTCATTTGTAGCCACTTCTTGTTGGGGTCCTTCCTCACCTATATCCACATCGCATGTCACATGGCCTTGAAGTTGGTGATATCTCGATACAGTCTGACAGCCTGTGGTGTTATTCTCCATATGTTGGAGATGGCTTCCTGCAGGTCACGAAGGTATCCTTTGAATACAATTGCGTTCATTTTCTTATGCTTGGCATATGATGTGACGCCAAGTGATAAATACCTCCCTCCATAATTCATCTTGGGTCTAGTACTGAAGAATGTGTAATTTGGTTCCTTCCATCCTATGATAGCTATCAATAGGAGTAGCCATGATTAGTAAAATTGTATTTCGAGATCCTGTGAATATTTGTAGTCATACAGAAATAAATTCATGAGATACAATGCCCAACTAACTGATCTACCCTTGACACACTGAGCTTCTACGGTGACAACCCTGGTTGGAACTTCCTCAATGCGACACTTTTGCAGCAGTTTGCAGGCCAATATTTTTGCGGCCATCTATGTTGCAGCATCATTTATTCTCTTGATTATGATTCCTTGCATCCCCCTTTCAGTACCCTATTTCTTCTTCATTTCCTCTGCAATGGATTTCTCCTTTGTCTTATTGTCGAGGAATTATACGAGATCCATTCCCCTCGATGGCAACCCTATGATGTACATAATAATTTCTACGTCTATCGAGACAAGCTTGTCCAACCAAATGTCTCCGCCATGTGTGACTACTAACAATTGTTTGACACAACCACTTTCCTACCGTCCTCTGCCAAAGTGTGGTAGATCCAATGGACCTAAAATCCATGTTTTGTTCAATCATGTTTCCCAATGGAGTGGTTGATCAATCGGTTCCCCAACTTCATTCACTCCCATAGTCTGTAGGTACACCCTCTTTGCAAATTATGAAAACTTGTCTGTGTCTTCCACATCGTGATCCTAGTATTTGAGATTCTCTATATGATCCAGCAAGTCTGGTTTCACTTGTACCCCATCTAGTATACACAACAAAACAAAGGTAGTGATGGGTTTCTTGCGAGGTGACCTAGGTACCTGTTACTTGTATTTCTTGAGTGGTGGTTGGCTTTAGGTTCCAACGACCATCGTTTGTACTTCAAATACCATTTTGGAAAATCTATGACATCTTCTACTATTCATTCTAGTGGGTGGTCTGACACATTTGTTTGAGACACGTCTGGATCGAATGTTGTTTCATGATTCGTCGTTGTGCCATTGACTCTCGGAAGTGCTTCAATGTTCTCTAGTTGCACCTCCTTTAGGTTTTTTGCATCCTAGTTCTATCACTCCTATGCCTCTACTGACATATCTTCATTCATGTCCTCCGTCACTAGATGTTGGTTCTCTTCCATCATAGGTGTAGGGTTCACTGGTGTTGTATCTGGTGATGGTATTTCGTCGACATTAATGACCTCCAATGGTTGTTGTTCGCCTTCATCCAATTTTATCCATGACCTGGTTCTAACTCTGGGTTGTCTAGAAGTCTAGCTTACTTTTGCTTTGTTAGGTGGTGAGTATTGGATGTTTGTTGAGTTTGAATGTTCTTTGTGAACTTTTTGAACTTCTCTCGGTGCTCCTTCACCTCTATCGCTCTCTGTCTATTCTCTTTTCGCAAATGGACTGGAGCATCCATGTGTTGTATGGGCATCATATGAAACTTGTTGAATATTCTACCTTAATTATGCGTTCACTTCACCTTCGGTTCTTTTGTACTTGACATTACTCTCCCTTTCCATCTCTTGTTGGCATGATTAGTGTTGTGTCCATCGATCCTTTCTGTCATTCAATTTTTTATACCTTTATATTTTCGTACTGCTTTTGTCGTATTTTTGTTTCCTTCTTGTTTCCATTTTTACTTGGTCGTTAGACTCATCCTTGACAAGTTTGTATTCCTAAGTTTGTGTTCTATTACTTCTTTTGACACACTTTTCCTATATTGATACTGTTTAAAATTATTATTATCATTTATTTTTTACACTGCACGGTGGGTGGTCGACTAACCTTGTACAACTTCAGTCAGATCCCATTGATCATCCCTATGAGTTCTATGCCTGATAAGTCTTTTAACTGTACAAACCCTCCATCTGTGACATTTTTGACCCTGTATGGTCCTAACCAGTGCATTCTGAGCTTTCCTGGGTGCTGAAACGATTTGATGTCATACATCAGTACTAGGTCTCCTTCATTGAAAGTCTTCTTCTTTATGTGCCTATCATGCCAAGCCTTGTCTCTTGCTTTCTGAACCTATTGGTGAAATATTGCTAAGAACTGATCTTCCTCCATGGTCATCAACTGATTAGTCTCTCTTGTATTGCTATGCGCAAACTAGGTACTAGAAATTCTAATGGCACTACTGCATCCTAGCCATATGCCATTTTAAATGGTGTGTCCCTATCAAATTTTTGCATGTAGTTCTGTATTGCCACAATATTGCTGGTATCTTGAGGTCCCAATCGTCCCTGTTGACATTACAAATCTTTGTTAGTGCATTCTCTAGGATTTTGTTGAATGCCTCTACTGTGCCATTTTCCTATGGATGATATGGTGTGCTCTTTTGATGATGGACTTCAAACTCTTTGGTCATAGAGTTGATAGTGATGTTAATAAAGTGCGTTCCTTGGTTTCTCATCAAAATTCTTGGGAATCCAAATCTAGTGATTACTTGTTCAAATAAAAAGTGTGATGTTGTTTCTGCACTGCAATCCTTCACTAGTGTTGCTTCTGCCCATATTGTTAGGTATTTTGTCATGGTGATGATGTAACTTGCTCTTGTTCTTTTTGTTGGTGGGTTGATTGGTCCCACAAAGTCTACTTCCAATTTGTCGAATGCATGCAATGTTACATGTGGTCGTAGTGTCATATTGTCTCTTTTGTTGGGTTTACCTACCCTTTGACAAACATTGTATCTCTCGTAGTACTCCTTTGATTCTCTATGAATGGTTGGCCACCATAGTCCTACGTGCAATACCTTCTACGCAGTATATTTTCCTGTGTAATTTCCTCCTGCTATTCCCTCATGGTATTATACTATCACTCTTGGTATTTCATGTTCTAACACATATCTATGCAAGATGTTGTTTGTGACCATTTTTTATAAATGTCCCACGATCAGTTGATAGTCTGCATCTTGGACTACCAGGTTTTTCTTCTGCGGGGTGTTATATTCCTGCGATGCAGTACCTATGCTTAATTCACTACTACATATGGGCAGATTATTCCACAATTTTCTTCCACTTTTTCATTAGTTTCATCTTATTTTTAAATAGGGTGAGATTTTCATCGATATTTCCATGAAAGTTCAGTGCAATATCCACGAATAGATGATTTTAACTTGGTTGGGATTTTCATCACAATAGTGACAAACTTTCGTGGCAATAGCGACGAAATTTTTTCCTATCTCATTGGTCGGTGTTAACGGCCAATTGACTATTTGATCTATGTATACCTCACTTTAGGAGAATTTTCAACACAATTGCTATAGTTGCGACACTGTTCTTGGATTTTGTTTGAGCTGTTTATTTTTTCCATCACCCACTGGTTGAACAAATCCAATTCTCAATATACATAGCTAGGATTTTGAACTTGCAAGGTCAGTATGCTTTTTTTTATTGATATACTCATTTAATTTGTAAATTTTTGTTCAAATGTCCAAATTTCATGTAGCTTGTTTTTTCCTTGATAATATATTATATGTGTAGTACCATATTTCATGTCTTTGGTTTTTGGATCTAGTTAGTATATT
>SNQJ01S0090603.1:0-26379 GCA_010110895.2 Picea sitchensis
CATGATTTCTAGTGCCTCTTGAGAGAGCTTTATGGTTCAGATTATTTCCTAGAGCAGTGGGACGAATTGGAGAGAAGGAAGGCATTTTTGAGATTCATATCTATTCAGTTTGGAGGAGTTATCCATAGCATTTCGGCCTGAGATTTCAGGAGGGGAATCCTATCACCCCGATCTATCATTTGACCGAGTTTGGGCTCATTTGGAGGCCTCCTTCATCAGGGTCGAAATTGTAGGGTTTGGCAGTTTCAGGAGGGCGCAACTCAATTGGAGGATTTAGCATTTGGAGGAGTTTCCCTTGGTATTTCGGTTTGAGATTTCAGGAGAGGTTTCCACTCATCCCGATCTACAGTTCAGCATCTTCAGCATAGCATTTGAAGGTCTTTGACAGTAGGGCCGAAATTGTAGGGATTGACAGTTCCAGCAGGACATGGCATCTTCCAGTGGGGGTTTGGCACTTCATACGGCCCAGATCTACCTTGGCATTGGTCTTCATCTCTTATCCAGCCTTTGGAGGCTTATAGTATCTTCGTGGAGCATTTTGTAGTAGCTCTATTTTCTATCTTCTTAGCCATCTGTTGAGCATTCCAAATCGGCATCTTCATTGTAGCAGATTTCTCTATTTCATGAATAAAAGCAGATTTGAGATGTTTTGGCTTGTCTATCATATTGCATATGGTCGAGGTATGTTCCATGGTTATATCTTCTTGTTTATTGTTGCAATACACATATATAACACATCAGTAAACCCTAAGGCCAAAATCAAGAGGCCATCCGACAAGTAAACACATCTAAACAAGTAGATCAACAAAGTGTTTGACGAAATGCCACAACTAGAAAAGTTTTAAAAAGACACCCAAACCGTGATGATCCTTGCATAATGGCTTGGGATCATTACAGTGTTGGATTTATAAACTCCATTGGAGTTACCTATCAATTATAACTGAAAATACTTCTGCTTCCATTGGTTTTTATTGACATTTATCGATATAACTATGGATTATTTTGAGTTATTGTGATAGTACCATGCTCTTGTTAAGTTCCTTGGCTTGTGTGTTGCATTTATAAACTCCATTAGAGTTACCTATCAGTTATAACTTAAAATAGATATGTTATAGTAATATAACAATGAACTATGAATGAGGGGTTCTCCCAGTTCAGAGTTTGAGAAAGGAAGAAGTGATAAAGGAACTTAGAAATTAGATAGGTGATTTTTGGAATTGTTATTCTTTCCCCATAAATCTAATTGTTTCCTTGAGAAGCTTGGGACTGTGGCTGAGGGAACTCAAGCTTTGTACTTTCTATTCATACCATCATAAGATACCTTAGCAATATTACTTTGTTTTCTCTGCATATATCTGTGGAACACTGTTGGTTGATGTGAGTGTAGAATCAATTTCAAGAACACACACAGATCTTGGACTAGAAAATGAAATCAATAAGTATCTCAAGGGACTCGACGCTAGGGCATCATTTCACTGTCTTGTAATGATAGAAAAATGCATGCAGTCATCATAACAACTGGATATATCACTGTGTGATGTGGGTCCAAAAATAAATGCCATATGTGTTACCATCAAAATCATAATCATAAAGAAGGATGTGGAAATAGATTAGAAATACAACCCATCAAGTATGCATGATTTCTTGAGAAAACAAACACATGCCTATCCCAAACTTTGGAAAAGAAAATGCTATAATGCAATCAAAATTCAACAATAAGCATTTTTCTCTAGGTGGTTGCCCAGATATGTGCCAAGTACATAGATCAAGCTGATTCCTGTCAAATATGTAGGGCATAGTCCCAGTTCTGGTTGTGCTCTATACTCAAATGCAATGCAAGTAGGGTGCAATAGTTTCCTAGCAAGTTGCAGTCCAAATATTAGTACATAATCCTTGAAATGAAATGCACTGCCTAAAACTTACGCAATATATACAGGCTGCCACTCTGAAACTGCAATAAATGTAGGTAGGTATCCTGACATGCTATGCACTACATAATATTGAAACCATCCTCATAAATTGCCTATAAATGATCATAAATTCAAGTAATTGCAACATAACAGGGGTTGTCTCCTCAACAGGTTACAAATCTGTTGAAATAATGTAACTGCGAAGAGAATTCTTATTATTATTGTTATTTTATTATTAGGATTAATCCCCATTGTGGATTAATCATGTCGGTAATTGTATTAGGACCAAATCCCCTTTTGCGGATTGGTCATCGGACAATTGTAATAGGCAGAATAAGAAGTCGGCCCCAACAATTATTATTGAAGACCCAGAATTAATTAAAGGTGGTTTCAGAGCCAACCTGAAGGAAGCATATTTCGCAAGAGGAAAAACGTCACTGTTACCGTACCCAAAAATTAGGGTTTTGCAAAAGTGAATCTTTTTAGCTCCCTAATCACCTAGAAAGCTGCGCCCTCCCCCAAGGATCATTTAGGCACTTAGAGCGCACCTTTTCAGTGGCTAGATCTCTCGGAAAGTGAAACCCTAGTTTCACAAAGTCCCAAAAAACCAGAGTACCAGAAGTACCAGAGTACCAGAAGTACCTACAAAGTCCAAAACCGAGTACCAAAAAGCACCAGAGTACCAAGCAACGTAAACTAGAAGCACCACCAACTGCATCAAGTTTGAGGTAAAGTTGGATTCTCAAATTCACCGCATCACTTAACTCACTCGCCTACCGCGATTCATCCTAGATCAGGAATTCCCAAAATTTGGAGTTTGAAAAGTTAGGGTTTCCCTATAAAACCCTAAGTTGCAGCCAGGCCAGCCTTAACTAATCGGTAGCTTGGTAGCCAGATCCGAGGAACTAACTGTAACCACCCCTTGAAATTTTCTCAAGAGTCGGCAATGATTACCACTGCTACCGTGATGGAGCCACTCACCCAAAATGCTATCAAAGGCATGTACTTACATACGTTTAATGGTTAAAACCCTAAAGAGTATTTGCAGGAGAAGGGATCTCTTGCCATAGATCCTAAAGGATATCAAGATCCAACACAATACATCTGTGAGGGAAATGATGCAAACCCAAAGTGGATTTCCATTCCTCGACATATTAATCTATCTGTCATGACATTATTATAAGCTGTACGCTGGTTCAAGGATCAAAATTCATTAGAAGAATTGAAAGTTGATCATAGAGCTTATCCTCCAACCTAACCCTTTGTCAAGTTAGGTGCATTGTTTTAGTACAAAAGATGTGCCGAAGAAAGCACCTGCCACTCTGGAGGAAGGAGACTCGGAAGAAAAGCAAGCACTCACCTTGAGGACAAGGCTCCCTAGGTCTAATTAATCAAGATTCAAAGGTACGCCGACAATATTGACTTTAGCCGAGATAGCAACCTTGTAAAGCATTATAATTTGATAGCAATGTAGAATATAGAGGTATATGTCGGCCCGATACAATCCACATCCTCCTCTCCAGAAGAAACCTTGTGTGTTAGTTCTGCATTGCCATGGAAGAATGCTTGGGTCCAACACTATGAGAGTGTTGACCCCATTCTGTAATGTATTCCTTACCTTTAATCTCTTCTTCAGATTAAATTATTACAAGTGATAGTTCCAAAGGAGCTACTATGATGATTGTTCGTGGGCATTGTTTTATATTATCAAGAAGGATCTTATTCCTTGCTTGTT
This sequence comes from Picea sitchensis, assembly GCA_010110895.2. Classification (NCBI taxonomy): domain Eukaryota; kingdom Viridiplantae; phylum Streptophyta; class Pinopsida; order Pinales; family Pinaceae; genus Picea; species Picea sitchensis. Next base: position 3,646 of record SNQJ01S0090603.1, read on the forward strand.
GTCTTGTTGACCTTGCCCAGGTCACATGAGGAAGCTGGCAGCCATACGCGTAATAAGGCAATGTGATAAAGGAGAGACTGTAAATGAAGCAATCATCAATGTAAAAGAAGAAGGTGGGTCAATCAAAAGCTGCCATGACCCACGACATTGAAAAATCATGTGAACTCTAGAAGATTGCCTACATCATTCATAGCGCTACTATACATACATGTAAAAGTCATTAAGTTTTACCATAACTTAAGGTTGATCAAGAAGGTATATGCAATGAATGTGCGTTGGGAAGAATATCAAGAACTCTTTCCAAAGAGGGACAACAAGGTTGTGAGGAGGCACCGAACTCATCTATCTGGGACGCAGGTGGCCCAATGCCATCATCCCTCCATTAGCGGGTATGTACCTGCGTATCATCTATTAACATCATTCTCAGAAAAGACCTGATATATTTGAAGTGTTCAAAAAAACAAGGAATTCAAAGCCTTGATAGGAAACCCTTATGTAAGGAAAATTAATATACTATGTTGATAATGGAGGGTGAATATACCCTAAAAGAGTCTGAATATCTCTGAAAGATGCGATCAAGATCCCCAACAAAACGCTAAGTCAAGGGAAGAATGTAACTACGTCGGAAAGTCGCGAAGACTGGGTGATCTCCTAAGGTGCTTATGGGGCGGCGTAACAATCACAATTGTTTATGCGTAACTCGCATTATTCCATATACAATTTGCCCGCGACCCCGTGGCTTGTCGTTCCTCACCTAGCATGCAGGTAAGCCATCTCAAAAACATTTACCGGCCCAAAGGTTTTATTCATATACCAAAGAGAAAAGAAATGCTCGGAACCTCCGTAGTTAGTTGAAGACGCAGGGGATACCGTGAGGTCTCCTAGGCCTTCAGGATCTATATACCCGGTCACCGCCATATTGAGATTCAGTGTGGACGACTGGTTGGATAAAGAAGCAAAGACTAAGAAACTGGGTGAAGATGCCTAAAGGAAGTATACAATGAAGAGGAACCCGTGAATTCCCGTGATTGCGTAATCCGAGGGAAGTTCCCAGAGTCATAACTGGGGAAGGGGAAGTCGAATCCCCCTGGCTGAGGAGACTCCAAGATCAAGGATATAAATGTTAGTTCAAGAACCTCTCAAAATGACCTTCCTCGGCAAAAGAAAGCCAGCTTGGGCTAAGAGAGCTTATTCAAGATGGAGAGAAGTATGGTGTTCCAGAAGGAACCACGAGATAGTTGAAAAGACCAAATCCATTCTCCAAGCGATACCTACTTTGATGTGCAATCTACTTGATGAAGAACCTACATGCTTCTAGAAGAGGCCACTAAAAAGAAGGAATGGGCAGATACCAAGACAGAGGAACGCTAACCATAATGAAGAATCCAAATATGTAGCCAGTCCCTGCATCAAGAATAAAGATGGGGTATCCTACATGGCTCCTTCAAAATAGAAAACATACAAAAGTGGGAAGTACTGGCAAGCATAAAGCAAGATCTGGTCGCGACTTCTTCCTCTTAAGGAAAAGGTAATTGACTATGAAGAGACATTCACTGGTGGGCTGTGATATTAATTTCGAATGAACCATTATAGCTCTTGCGATTAAGATGAAATGGAAGCTGCACCTCAGATGGACGTGAAAGACAACCTCCCAAATGGTGCTATCAAGAGGAAGTGGTATATAGAGCAACCCGGGCATTTGAGGTCAGCATGAAGTCTCATTGTCCGGCCGGGATTAAAGAAAGCCCATATCGGATTGGCGCAAGCCCCTGTGAGCTTGGTATGGTCAGATAGATAGTTTCCCGACGAGATTGGACTTTACCAAGAGGTTGTGACTCAACTTCTAATTTCCAAAATTATGGATAATGAACCAAAGAATATTTACTACCGTATGGGGATGACTTATTCTTAATTGGAGAAGAAAAGCTCATCAACAAATGTAAGAAGAGACTCTGCCGAACCCTGAAATGAAAGTCCTTGGTCTAATGTATCACTCTTGTAAAATACCCTGGAAGTCCGTGAAAGAATCCTCTTAATCAAGAGTAGCGCTTACACGGTCGAAATCTTAAAGAGATCTGAGCATGCTAGAATGCAAGTCCATGAATACTCCCATGAAGCAAAGCTGAAGATGTTGGCCGATACTTCACAGCGATTTGATAGATGGACCCGATATCTGACCATTGATGGGACTGATTTGATTCTCGAGATCTTGGCTTTGGTCGGGAGGAGTGGAAGGAGGAGGAAAGGAGGGAGGAAGGACATGGACGGAGGAAATGGAGGGAATGGATGGATGGAATGGAAGGACGGATCAAGGAAGGACGGAAGGATGGAAGGAGGAGGAAATGGACGAAGGAAGGAGGATGGACGGAAGGACATGGATGGAGGAAGGACGGAAGAATGGGACGGAAGGATGGACGGAAAGGACATGGATGGAGGAAGGATGGATGGGATGGATGGAAGAGGATGGATGGATGAGATCGGAGACGGAAAGGCAATGGAATGGATGGATGGATGGATGGAAGGAAGGACAGAGAAGGAAGGAAGATGGAGGAATGGAATGGATGGAAGGAAGGACGGAATGGATGGAATGGATTCTGGACGGACGGACCGGACGGAGGACGGACGGATGGACGATGGACGGATGGAGGAATGGATGGAATGGATGGATGGAATGGGGAGCGGATGGACAAGGAGCCGGAATGGACTGAATGGAATGGATGGAGAATGGACGGACCGGATGGACGGAGGAAGGATGGAGGATGGATGGATGGATGGAATGGAGGGAAGGATGGAGGAAGGATGGAATGGATGGAGGAATGGAAGGAATGGAGGAAGGATGGAAATGGAATGGAATGGCATTGAATGGCATGGAAAGGAATGGATGGAAAGGATGGAATGGACGGATGGACCGGAATGGACGGAATGGATGGAATGGAATGGATGGAGAGGAATGGAATGGATGGAATCATATACACTAAGTAATACTTTTGAGAGGCTTAAGCTCACTTCATTTAAATGGGTTCCTTAGCTCACTTCTACTTAAAGTATTGTTGAGCTACGCCTAGGTGCCCTTTCGGTATCCCTTCAAACCACCTAATCTTGTGTCTTTCTTCCCAATGGCCTAGTCACTTTGAGCCCACGGGCCCATCTTGGCTCTTAGAAGCTCACTACTCTCACCTTTGAAGCACCTTGCTCACTACCTAGGTTGCTTCCCTGCTGGCCTAATACAAATACACACCTATTAGTAGCTCTGATCCTCACATCCCATAAAGGTCTTTAATTGTCTGCCACACACATAGAATGCATGCGATAATCCTGTTGACACCTGATGACGATAGCCTAGACACCTATGCAATAATCCAAACTCTTAGACCCTTAAGCCTCACACAAATCCTAATCCCATTGCTAAAATCTTAAATTCATCTTACATGCCTCCAATCATCCAAATGCCTTTAAAGTCACATATCCTTTATAATACTAGCCCTTCACATATAATATATTGGTCTCACTTTCCACATCTTTTGAATAACTTATTTATGATGCTAGTTTAGATGGTTCAAACACATACATGGTATAATGCCTATGGTGTAGGATGTGAATGGTTTAGTGTCATTGTTCATAGCCTTATCTATCCTTTGAATGCTCTCACATCTTAACAACTTATATCTCATTAATCACCTTCATGTTCATGGTTTTACCATCCAAATGCTTAAAGTCTCATCTTCATCTTTCAAGCATCACTGTACGCTTTATGGTTCATGGTTATAAGGTTGAATATCTTTAATAAGTTCCATAATACAGTGTGATGCCAATTGATGGCTTCCAAACACTTTACACATTGCCCCCATCTTTACACATGTTCATGGTGGTAATCTTTCATTTCTAACACTTGTTTAATTTCACTTTGCTCACTGCCATAATGCTTAAATCAAGAAATAAAAGTGCCTAAACCTTGAAAACGAACCCAACACATTTTAAAGACCCATCCGAGGGTCCTAAAAACACTTAGTAACATCTTAGGGGTCATAATCTTCTTTTCCATCATCTAAAATGGGTAAGAGGGACAATCTTTGGGAGAAGTGGCGGGGGACCGTCACGCGATTTCGTTGGGGAGATCCACTCTCAGACTACTTCCCATTGTGGTGAAGACTCAACACCCTTGGAAGCTATCAGCTAAAAGCCCAAAGATCTTGAGCAACTGCAGTTATTTGATGGAACTAGGAATTAAGACACACATCTAGTTAGGGGTTGGGAAATATAAAATCTTTAAGAAAGAACACTAAATGTGATAGGATCACACTTGTGTATGTTGGTAAAGTAGATGTATTGATAGGCCAAATACATATTGTGGGATCATCTCATTACATCTTTAATTCTGCAAATCCAATTGTTTCGATCTTCATGTTGATGTGATTTATTTTACATCATTGATATATCTTATTGATTCTAACTCTTTTATGGTGTGGATAAAGTGAATGACTGAGTATCCCACTTGTGTGCCACTCACTTACCTTTAATCCTAAGGCTTGAGGGATAGTTTGATCTACAAGTGGGTCCATGGGAGGTGCCAATTTGGGGTACAAGCCATTTAGGGTGTGGAATATTTGTATCCATTGTATCACTTGTATCTTTTGTATCATTGTATAACCCTTGTATAATTTAAATAACCTTAATCTGTTTTGTGGGAAGTAATTCTTTTATAAACATATTGTAACGAACAACACTCAAACATAGTTTTTCGACCTCTATTTGCCTAACCCAGTAATTAGTCTCTTTAGCTGGACTTAGGGTGCTGGCTTCCTCATCTTAAACTAGACTTGCAATTTGCATTTCATTGCCATCTTAGGCTGCCTTTCCCCAGCTCTGTTGGATCAATTGGAAACCAACTCCTGTGTCACTGTAATTAAAATTAACTTAGTAACTAGGGATCACCCCCCTGGCTTCCCTAGGAGTAAGCCTAGATCTAAGAAGTTCTTGGCTTCAAGGTGATAAGCAGGGTAAGAACTTAGACATTAGGCCTCCCAGGCACTAAGTGAGTAGGACTTAGCACCCCAGCTGCTTGTAAGTGCATAAGGGCTAACAAGACGTAGAAAACAAGATGAGCTTGCCATTGCTCTCAATTCTCACTGCTAGACGAAGCATGACGCTTCTGCTGATTCCTTTGCTTCCCACCTGGGCTTGTTAGACGTGAAGCAGATGATTCCTCGGGGCTCAATTCCTCAAGCATAGACGTGAAGCGTAGGATGTTGATGGTGTTCCTTGCTCTCACCCTCGCTGTTAGACGTGAAGCATGAGTCATGCTTCTCCGACCTCGCCAAGCTAGACGTGAAGCATGATAGTTGTGATTGGCTCGCTTCACCTAGTTGCTAGATGTAAAGAGAGATGATGACATTACTTGCTTCTAACCTAGTTATTAGATGTAAATCAAGAGGTGTGACCTATAATCGAGCTACCAAATTTAGCTGTCACCACCTCTAGTGTCCTGAGGCACAATGCCTGTGGGTTCATGTTCTACTGCCACTTTGATCTAATCTCTCAAGGTCTAGCCAAGGGGGTAGACCTGCCAAGCCGGGCCCTAATACACTTGCTAACGGAGCTGGAAACTCGGCCACTCTAGTGTGTCCTGGAGGCACAAATGCCCAGGTCTCCAGTCCACCCGGCCACCCTGACTAGAACCTCTCCCTCTGAGGGGCTTACTCCTAGGTAGCTTCAAGGGGCTGTCCCTAGTTACTAGGATTGGTTTTAGAGCAAAGTTCTCTAGGAGTTAGTTTTAACTAAGTATACAAGTGGAAAACTAGCCTAAGATGATCAAGCAACGAAATGCAAAGTGCAAGTTAACTACACGAAAATCTCCCTGCTTCAACTAGCACTATACCAAAGTTAGCACAATACAATTAAGTTTGAGGGATGGTTCAATTATAAAGTTTTACAAGTGGAAACAGAGTTAAGCCAATTCCCAAACCAAGATTATAACCATACAAAAGAATTCTAAGTGTTACAAATGCTTACATGTATGATCTACAAACTCTATACAAAAGATATGCCAATTAGATACAAAGATAAGCACCTTAAAGGTAACAAGATGTACAAGATATGAACAATTTTACACACATAAGCCAAGCATGTCCTAAAATGGCACTGAAATTCCATTTGGACCTCCGCAACAATCATTAAAATTACTTAAGGATCATATGCATTGCCTCCCAAGGGATGCCTAAAATCCCCGTTCCACACCACAATAAGTAAATAGACAAGATATTCAACAAGCAAACCAATTGCTCATGTAAAAGAAAGGACACAAACATATAGCTGCAATAGAGATAGGATAAACAATGAAATATTCCACAAGTAATGTTTGCCTATGCATACATCTAAATCCCCCAAACATACACATGTGATCTATGCAACTAAGGGGTGTGTAAATTGTTTAAAGATTTTATAGATATGCCTCTCAATCAGGTGTGTTTCCAAGTCATTCCTCCCTTGGCCACTGACTGCCCTGGCTCCACTCCTAGCTTCCTGGTCACCACAGAAGAGGTAGTCCTAGAAGGATCTCCCCTAACGTAAATCACGGACGGTCCCCCTACTCTCGGATCTGGTCTCAAACCCGCTTTTTAGATGGTGGAGGAAGTGTATGAAATGAGTCCCCTAAAATGTTACAGTTATTAGGGACCCTAGTGGGTCTTTAGATGTGTTGGGTCAGCTTAGAAATGTTTTAGACCTTTAAAAATTTTACTTTTTAGCGATGAAATGAACTAATTGAGAATGTGTATAATCGAGTGTTTGGAGTGTGTCAATTAACCATCAATGACATAGTATAATGTAAAGAAAATATTGTACAATATTATACCATCAAATACATCATCATATGAAAGGAACGTAGAAAGATATTAGACCATTAACCCACGAACCATTCACATGTAAAACGAAAATTTTACATAGATGAAACGGTGTAAATTTTGCAAGATGTAAGAACCGTGATGTGAAGAGTCTGTTCTATAAACATGAGATAAATCGACTTAAATGCAAAGATGTCAAACCATAAACGTGAGTGCTAAAACCATGTGGAGCATTAAAACCGTAAGAATGAGATCTAAAAAACTAACCATTCATCCACATACGTTTATTAAGCTTATGAAAAATGAACGTACATGAAATATGAAACTTAGCAAAGCAAATGAAGACTTAGACCATATTCATATATCACATGCACATAAGATTTGTAAATATGCATAATGAGAGCCATCTAGCTATAGTATCTAAGATTGCATCTAGATCATTAAACCATCTACCATGAAAGCATAAGCATATGAAAAAAATGAAAGAAAAAGACGAAATAACAATCAAGCTAATGGGACAAGTAAAAAAAAGAGCTAAGCTTAAAGATGCTGAAGACCACTCTAAGTTAGGATTGCAGATTTAGGCCTAATAGAAATGGAGGAAAAGAAGCAAGAAAATCCTAGAAATCAGGCTGAGAAAGGAGGAAAAGTGTTACCCAACCAAAGAGAAGTGTGTTAGGAAGCCTCCCGTGTGTTTTGGGGCAAGAAATACCCCTTGATCTGGTCACTAACCTCAAAATCAAAGAAGCAAGCTTCACGGAAATGCTGAAAAACACACTAAAATTGTCAAAAATTTATGTTGTTACGTAACTTTAGTATACAAAACTAAATGAAAATTCTAATTTTTGACCTTTTTAAGAATGTTAAAAGATGAAATAGCTATGGAAATGAATGCAGCAAGTAAAATGGATAAGAAAAAGGCAATAAAGTGTAGGAAGGGCTCAAGGGTCTTCACAAGCTATCCCAAATGAATCCTTTGAGATGACCGCAAAACTTAGAGAAATATGCAAGCATGGAATAGATAGTTATCCTTGATAAGCTATAGGAACGTAACACTTCCATTTCAATCCTCTAAGCTATCTAAATACAAAACACAAGACAACCAGTAGGAATAATTCTTTAGCCATCTCTACCTTAGTAGAACAATTTCACCAAGATCTATCACCAACAACACATAAAAAATAAGCAAACAATATCACCTCACGTGTATGCAACAACTGCACACTAGATGCTCCAATGATCCTCTAAAGCGTTTCTCTTATATTATCCACTGAAACTTCAAGAACCAAAACCACTGAAGAAGAACAATGCAATACAATGAGAAAGATAGAGAGAAATGGGATGGTGAAAAACTAGCATAACATTACAAGAAATGAAAGGTCTGAAAACAATGAGGGAGAGGTTTCTTAAATAGCCTGAGAAGACAAGATACCCCTTGGATCTCAAATAAGGCCAAAGATCCAAGGGAAGACAACTAAACAGAAAAAAAGACAACCAATGAAATAAAAGGCTTTTAGGCTAAGGGGAAAGGGAGAAAAGCTGAAGGAAAAGGGATAAAGCAAGCAAAAGAGGACATAGATGAACCAAGAGGAGGCCTCCAAGGCATTAATTGCTAATATGGAGTTGTAAGTTTTATTCCATCTTTAATGAGATGTTTCTATCCCAATCCAAAAGCTCCAACCCAATCAAGGAGGGAAAAGTGTAAGCCAAAAAAGATGAGCTGAGTCCTAAAAGGGAGAAAGGACTTGGAGTATGAGGCGGGTGGACAGAGTGTGGATGGCACACTCTCATAAGGTGATTGATTGGTTGAAAGGGAGTAGGAGTGACCCACGTTCTATTTCAATGAAAGTTTCCAAAAGTACGTGGGGAAAAGGGACGTACAGGAAAGAAAAAGCGCGGAGGCTCTGAAGCATGCGGTGGGAGGAGTGTGGGAAACACATGCTTGAGGTTGGATGTAAGGTGTGAGGGCGTGGAGTCGGGCGGAGGGAGACGCACTGGAAGGAGGCCCACGCTGAATGAGAAACATTAATGCATGGGAGTGGGGACGGAGGGAATCCATCGAGGTAAGTGAGGGAGGGAGGCCTACGGAGGGGAGAAGTGAGGTTTGAGGAAGTGACCGGGTGAGGGAAAGGTGCATATGTAGAGGTTAAGGGAGAGGCCCCACATTTTAGTTAAAATATGAGTTTACTATATCACGTGGGAGAGGGGACGTAAATTTATGTCCAAAGCGTGGAGGTGGGGAAAGGAAGAGTGCGGACGATTAGAGGAGGGGTGGGAATGTAGGAGGGGCTCAACTCATGAGGAGGGGCCCATTAAATTATTAAAATGATTTATTAGATCATAAAGGGAGATGGGAAACCATTAATTTATTAAAGGGTGAGTTTTCCATTAAAAGGAAAAGGGTACGTAAGCTTCCATGGGAAATAATTAAACTTAAATTTTAATTAAAATGAGGGGCTAAAAGGTGGGTAAAGGGCTAGGGCTAAGAAGGGGTAGTCCCACTGGCCATTGCCCTTTACTTCACCCTAATCGGTCCACCATTACAAAATTACATTCTTTCCCATGTCTGGCTCCATAAATTAAAACCGCATTCTCGCCAAAAACTCCTTAAAACGGACAAACAACCTAGTGCAAACTTTGGTCTCAGACTGAGCTGAAACTTGACCATGTAAGTAAGGGTCCCATTAACTTTGAGCACAACACCTATAGCAAAACTCGGACCCAAGTTTCATTAAATGACTCCGGCACCAACTGATTAATTCAATCACCAATTAATTCAAAACCCAAAAAACCTAGCTATACTTAATCTTAAATTCACAAATTCTCAAGCGGTCAGTCTTACATGGTCATTTCCATAATTCCTAAACACTCAGCTACCCAGGGAATAACTCTTACTAGGAAATTTCACCACTTTGGAGGGATTATTTGTGGGAGTGAAAACTCAAGGGAGATTAACCGGCTGGTTAGGCCACATTAAACCCCTGAGATTAAAACACTCAACGGTTAAAGGAACTCTCCCAATGAGGAAACCCTAAGGCAACCGACCTAACACGATCCATGTAGACATCCCTATTACAACATTAACCCACGCAGGGGTGCCGGAATCCCGCCATGTACCCAGCCGATACCAAACACCAAGTAGAACTAATAATCGTCTCGGATATACTGCGATCCCATGATGCATCTTCATAGCATACGAGTTGACCCCTAGTTGAATAGGGGTCAATGTAATTCCTAGCGTTACTAGATAAGATTTAACGCTTATGTTCATGGAGTCGATTTTAATTTGTTAAGGTTTGGGGAGTCTAACCTATGATACAAAAGCAACAATGCAAGATGCAAAGTTAGTATGTTGGCAGTTTCTCCTACCTAAGCCAACTAAGACTAGTGCCTATTGGGTTGTAACAACTAAAGTTATAGGGGTGTTTGCTGGGCCCATAGAAATTACAAGTTACTTCTAAGGCAAATAAATATACCAATACTTACAATAAAGAACATGAGATACAAATGATAAATACAAACTAATCACTGCTAAGGAGTGTGCAGATATCAAGAAGGCTGGCGAGCATCATCAATACATTGTTTCTCTAAGCATGCCCCAATAGCACCTACTCCATTGGACCGCCTCCCAATGGCAACATCAACACATTCACAAACATACTTTAGAAGATCTAGAAATTCAAAGCACAAGCATTCCACAATGATTTCATGGGATATTCAATCAACCACAAAGCATTATTAGATGATTAAGCCCAAGGCTTGATTGTTTAATAAGTTAAGGGTCTTTTAAGATTGTAAAGTTTTAGTTAACCTTATTAAGTATTTCACCGTAAACTTCCTCCTCCTCGATCACAAATGGTCACTGGTGCCTAAGTATGAGGGTAACGAGGGTCTACCCTAGCCTGGCAAATACCCCAAAGAATTGACTTTTATAGAAAATGATGCTCCTTTATACTGCGGAGGATCTGTCTACTTCTATCACCTTCGGTTGTTCCTCCCTAACCTCTTCTATTTCCTGATGGTGAAGATGGTGGTTTTAAAGTACCCTATTAAGTTCTATTAAGTATATATATCAATCAAGTTAGACTTTTAGGTGCATTTTAGGAGTGTTTTAGGTGGATTTTATGCATTATTTTAAATGGCGGGATTTATCGCTGCCATTGAAAACTCACTTCAAATTGTTAAGTGTGTGTTATTTAAGCATGAGAATGAAGAGAATTAACACATGTATAGCAATGAAAGATAGCTGAAATAAAGATTTGCTCTACCACCATGTAATTCAGGATCATTAATATATGTATTTGCTAAGGAAAGAAGACTAAATTCATATGGGCAAGAACAACTCACAACATACTCTTCCTGCATGAAGGCACACAATGAAGAGACATCTGCCTTGTGGCTGCATACACTCGGGATCGAATCCTACCATAGCCCAGTCAAGATGAAACGGAAGCCTAATCTGCATGGACACATAAAGACAACTCTCCCAAATGGTGCCTATCAAGAGGAAGTGTATATAGAGCAACCCCAAGCATTTTGAGGTTGAAGACAGGAAGTCTCATGTCCTACGATTGAAGAAAGCCCATAATGGATTGAAGCAGCCCCGAGCCTGGTACACCGTGTGATAGATGCTTCTTGATTTAGCCTGGCCTTACCCAAGAGGCAGCGTGACCAAATCCCACTCCAAAATTCATGGATAAATGAACCAGCACATTACCACCGTGATGCGGACGACTCTATCTTTAAATTGGAGTAAGAAAAGCCTAATCGAATAAAATGTGTAGACTCCGTCAGCAGTAATTTGAAATGAAAGTCCCTTGGTCCAATGCATCACTCTTTAGGGCTTGGAAGTAATGTAGTCCAGAAAGAATCTTCCTTAAAAAAGGGAAGTACACGGTCGAAATTCAAAGAGATTCGCATGCTAGAAATGCAAGTCCATGAATTCCCACGAAGCTAAAAAGTCAAGTCACCGGGTCATACTTCACGACGGATAGATGCCACACTCATACATGCATAAATTATTGGATCACATGTAATTCGATTTAACACTGTATTCGTAGTATACATCCGCTTGGCAAAGGGAATAATTCCCTGAGTTTTGCAGATTCCCACGGTTCATCTAGTGGCTGCAAACATGTGATGAGGCACCTTTAAGGTACAATGGATTAAGGTCTCAAATGGCGATGGGAGACTCAAAGGACTCACTGAATGATATACTCCATGCGATTAAGTGTGAAGCGCTATCGGAAGGTAAAAAGCACTTTGATGTCAGTTTCAGCTTTGGGATCACCAAGGATCTCGGTAAGGTAGGAAGTAATCCAAGATTAAGTCACAAGCATAAATGAAGCAGAGTATATCATTGCATGTTCCGCTTAGTCAAGCTATATGGTTTCAAAGTTGGGCCGGGACAGCTCTATTTGACTTGGAGATGAGCAACCATGATTCTATGTGGACAATCCAAGAGTTGTAATAAAGATGACAGAGAATCCCTCGTGATTCCACCAATGTGTGTCAAGCACATAGATTCTGCATTACTCTATCCAAGGAGACAGGCTGTAGAAGGGAGCCATAAAGCTCTAGTATACTAGCACGGATGAACAGGTTGATCAGGGATGCGGTTGACTAAGCCTCTATCTCGTAAAGTTTGGAATACTTCGAGATAAGCTTGGTATAGTCCAAAGGACCCTCCCTTGGTGGGAGTATTTTCCTTCCTTCCTCGACTCTCAATAGAGTTTAGAAGCAAGATGAGTCATTGTTTCCGACCTCGTTGTTAGACGTAAAGCATGACGCTTTAAGGTGGATCTTTGCTTCCCGACTCCTCATCAAGTAGGATCGAAGTAAAGATGAGTCAAGCTCTCAATCTTTGTCAAGTATTATTGAAGACCTGACTAATTAAAGGTGGGTTTTACTGCACTCCAGAGGGAGAGGGTCACTCTCCCACAAAGTGAAAACTTTTCACATGTGCTAGTCTTTTATATATAGGGAGGCTAGCACCCCACTTTATCACACAACCTCCACTTGCCTATCTCCACATGAGGCAAGCTGCAAATTCACTTGGAGAGAGGAGGAGAAGAGTGGTGAATCTCTTTGAGAGGACTCACCAGATTGGTTTGAGTTATCCTTGAACATTGTATAAGCCATTTATGATAAGGAAGCTCTTTTGCTGGCTCTCTTTTGCTGGGTTTTCTTCCCCTAGAGGGTTTCCCAGGATAAATGTTGTGTCTCTTGTGAATGTGTATTTCTCAGTGATCTTGTTCTTATGATGCTCTTATCTATCGAAATGCAAAGAACTATAATAATGGCATAAACATTAACAAAATCTACATAAATATGATATAATATCCCAACGTCATCATGATAAGCAAAGCACTGCAACATTAGAGGCGGTCACTCTCTTTATTCAGCAGACCCCAGAATAGCGGTATAAATCCATATGCATATGAAGGATTGTTGAGAAATGACAGGCAAGTAAGGCAAAAAAGGGGGTATATGTAATACTTCCTTTAACTTGGAGACCCTCCTAGTTGATGTACAACTATCTTAGTTACTACCACCTATCAGGCCCCGCAAAGATAGAGACATCATAACCAATGTTTCTAATGGGGCCTTTCTGAAACAGATGCTAGTGTCCATGTGAGGGATGCCTCCTTCCGTTGATATCGTCTCTTTTATTTATATCAGATCTTTCATTAATTAGTATGAACAGTACATTATCTGTTTTTGCATTTATCATCAAGTTATCTTATCATTTATGCATAATAATCTAGACTGTAACACTAAGCAACTAGCAACACATTAAACCCTTTGGTATTCTTTCTGTAGTGTCTTTACTATGCAACTCGTGCTATTTCTGCAAGGACATCATATTATAGACTGGTCCCAATTAAAAAAAAAAGTAAAAAATAACTGTATTTTTACACTGTTTCCATCAAAATTTCTTCCCTTAATGGTCTTTTTTAACCTCACAGTTTTTGGACTATGATGGGTTCAGCTGGTGGCATTGAAGCATTATTTAGAAACATTAAAGCTTATATATCTAATGATCAAGCTTATACAAACTATCCTGGAGCTATATTTGCCTGTTAAAATGTGTGCTGTCATTATTTCAATTCCGTTGGTGCTCTCGCATATCTTGATGTGCAGTCAGCAAAGCTAGGTCTAGATTGTTGGATTCATTAATTAGTATGATGTGTAGAATTTTTCATGTACAGATGTTACACTCATAAAATCCAATATCTTAAGTCTTGACAGAAACTTGATGTGGGTAATTGTTATATTTGATAGGAAAAGGCAAGGCAGTTGTGAAGTTCAAGGCACTTCGTCATCAAGTAATAGAAGCTTTACCAAGTGCTCCACCACCTGGACCAGCTACTTATATAATTCATTGTCTCAATGTATTGCTTCTTGTGGATGCACCATATGATGAGGGCCTAAGCCATTTATTGACATCTGCTTTAAGTTGTTTGGATAAGCTAAACAGGACAGTGAATGATGATTCTGAAGCAAGGAAATTAGCAGCTCAGTTGTTCAATAGCGTAATCCTTGGATCAGTTGCTCTCAACGAGCGCATCCTCGTCAAACTGGCCACGGTTTTTAAAATTGAAATGAAAGACTTAAAAGAAGCAGCATATACTTCGACATTGGACTCTGAGAAGTTTGAGAAAGTAAAGACAAGTCTCGAGGCATTCATTTTAAGATTTATAAGAGCTCGGCTATACCCCAGTGCTGTGGCTCTGTTAAAGCAATTTTCTCTTCAACATTCTACTCCCAAAGAATTTTTGGTCACTATGACTCATGATAACCAGGTTGAAGTAGCAGAACAATGGGCTGTTTACATGGGGAAAGACATGATTTGCTCCCTTGTACAGCATTTAATCAATAAGAAAATGTTCAAGAAGGCATATAAGATGGTACAAAAGTATAAATTGAAGCCAGAATTTCCAGGTGTTTATTATCAGTATAAGAAAAGGTACTGTATATCATCTAAGTTGTTTAGCACTATAAGAGTACAATTCATATATCTTCCAGATCCACCATCTCTAATAACTACTTTATTTTTGTGTTGCCATTTGCTAATGAATGATTTATTTTCAATATCTCAGTTGTTTAGCAGTATAAGAGTACAATTCATATATCTTCTAGGTCCACCATCTCAAATAACTACTTTATTTTTGTGTTGCCATTTGCTAATGAATGATTTATTTTCAATCTTTCAATTTTTAATTAATATTCTACTTGTTTGTTAGCATATTCTTGATTCTATAAACTTAGGAAGTTGTTTCGACCCTGGCCCACATTGCAGCTCATTGAGGAAGCTTGCAGGGAAAGGATGTTGGGAAATTGCAGAATCGATGGCTAATGATGACCGTCAACTTGTTGAATGCCTGGTAATCAGAAAACAAATACAGCTCCCTGCACTTAAATTTCTATTTTTCTTTGTCATCTCAATCCAATCTATAAAGATACCTCAAAATTTATGTTCCTATCACAGAAGCTTGCATTTGTAATGAATTTATTATTCAGTTCACTGTGTGTTCTGATTGCTGTTACACCCAAAACTGCATTTCTGTTTCTTTTACATTTTTCTGAAATTGATGCTTCTCATAAAATTGATGCCCAGCAAGTCCAACATTCTTCCCCAAACAATAATAACAGCTCACTCTTTGTTTGTGTAGCCATCTCTGTAGCTGTTAACACCACCTCCTGCTTTCATGTTTCATCAAGTCTCTTGAGGCTGGTCACATTATGCTACTAAAAGGAGATCAGTGCTTCTGAAAATGTTGAGCATGGTTCAAATAATTGTTGTTTACTTGTACAGAGGCAAATTTAAAATGTTAGAATCTTCTTCTGAAAAAAAGTAGCATGAGACTTTGTAGTACCTCCAATCAGTGTTACCAACATCACGATGTTGGTGATATTATCTTCAAAATCAGGGTCGGTGATATTTTCCGATATTTTCATTCTTACAACATTGTTTTTCATTCTTACGACATTTTCCGATATTTTTCCCGATGTTGCCGATATTTTCGTTTTCGGACCCTTGGCGATATTTTGCCGATGCCGATGTTTGCAACACTGCCTCCAATTGAGCTCCCACTGGCAAAGAGAGGCTCTATATTCTAGCTGTTGATTAGCATGCATCAAACAACCTCAAGATTCCATGTGGAGACTTCATTTATAAAATCCTTGTTTCTCAAAAGTCTCTGATGGTTATTTTGCCTTCAAGATGTTAGCCATAAAATTAGTGGACCAACTATTTTGTGGGTCCGATGGTTCTTTTTGTAGAAATTTCCAACCCTAGATGACTGCTGTCCTTGTGATCTCAATTAAACAAATAATTACTGAATTTAATTAATGCAGAAATTAGATTTGAGACCATAGCATCAATCACACAATAGCTTGAAAATTAAACAGAGAAAGCATAAAACAGTTTCACTCATACACAAGTAATTTCTCCTTCTATATCAACTTTTCAGTCCTTCGAAAGCTTACAAGGTAACCTCCACAATCTGCTTAAAACTAGCAGTTGCACGGTTAATAAATCACCCTAAACTGAGCTGTATGGTCTGCTTGAGAAAGTACGGCCTGCTGGAAAACAGAAAATAACAAAAGCCTGCTGTATGACTGTACGGCTTGTTCCATATAACTGTATGGATTGTTCCATACAACTGTACGGATCCGTACCTCTCTCTCTCTCTCTCTGTCTCTCTCTCTCCTGGTCGCTCAACCTGCTCAACTGTGTTTGAACCCTCTATTTTGAGCTGTCTTTATACTTTTAGCTGAAACCCTAATCTACCAAAAGTTAAAACCCTAATCTCTCAATGAGATCTATGGTGGAGATTAATTTCTAGTCTAAGTCACAAATGCATGAAATACACTTTATTAGACTCAACAACGAAATATAGGACTTTTCACTTTTTACTAAAGTGAATTATAAAATACAATTACTTGAAATATCTAGAACTACTTCTAGTA
This sequence comes from Picea sitchensis, assembly GCA_010110895.2. Taxonomy (NCBI): domain Eukaryota; kingdom Viridiplantae; phylum Streptophyta; class Pinopsida; order Pinales; family Pinaceae; genus Picea; species Picea sitchensis. The sequence goes on from SNQJ01S0090603.1 coordinate 20,460, forward strand.
TGTTCACTCTAAACTTGTGTAGAAGTCCTTGTCCGAGAAAAGCTCATCACTGATTGTAAGAAGAAGCTCACTACAGAATTTGAGATGAAAGACCTAGGCCTAATGCATTATTTCTTAGGTCTTGAGGTTTGGCAGAGCCCAAAGAAGATCTTCTTTAACCAAGGGAAGTATGCAGTTGAAATACTAAAGAGGTTTGATATGTTGGAGTGTAAATCCATGGACACACCCATGGAAACAAGTTGAAGCTCCTGGTTGACACTTTGTTAGAATTGGTTGATGCTATGCTATACAGATAGATCATTGGATCGTTGATGTATCTGATGAACACCAGACCAAATATATGTTTTGTTGTGAACACCTTGAGTTAGTATTTGGTAGATCCAAGACGTGTTCACCTTGTTGCTGCAAAACATGTGATGAGATACTTTAAGGGTACGTTGGACTTTGGTCTCTATTACAATGGAGATCATGACTTCAGACTGATTGGTTATATCGATTCAGATTGGGCTGGAAGTGTTTCTAATAGAAAGAACACTTCACGATGTTGTTTCAGTCTGGGGTCATCCATGACTTCATGGCAGAGTAGGAAGCAATCTAGTATTGCTCTCAGCACAACAGAAGTGGAATACATTTCTGCATGTTTCGCTAGTTGTGAAGCCATATGGCTTCGGAAGTTGTTGACAGGTCTATTTGATTTGGAGATGGAAGCAATCATGATTCGATGTGACAACCAGAGTTCCATAAAGATGACAGAGAACCCTGTGTTCCATGACAACTCAAAGCACATAGAAATTTGGTATCACTACATTCATGGTATGGTGTAGAGGGGATCCATAAAGCTCCAATATGTTGGCACAAATGTGCAGGTTGCAGATGTGTGGACCAAGCCTCTGTCTTGTGTAAAGTTTGAGGACTTTTGAGACAAGCTTGGCATAATCTGAAAGGACCTCCCTCGAAAGGGGGAGTGATGCTGATATTACTATGGTATTGTGACCAACAACGGGTAGCTCAGTTAGGATTTATATCCTAGGGGACTGATCATCCCTGGACAGATCCCGAAGGTCTGGTAAGGGTGGTCTGTTAGAGTACCTGTTCATGTATATGTTAGTTGTGGTCAGTAGTGGTAGCTTTGTTATGATTTTTTATAATCTTAGGGAATCTTATGATTTCTGGGCAGATCTCGAAGGTCCGGTAAGGACGGTCTGTCAAAGTACCACGTGGTAGCTCTGTTAGAGTACCACGATTTTATATCATAGGGAATCTTATGATTCCTGCGTAGATCCTTAGGGACTGTTAGAGTACCACAAAATGTTGTTGATACACCTCCTTCATTCTGTTGCCCCATGACGATGATGATGTTGTTGCTCCAACCTCGTGCTGTGATGATGTTGCTCCAACCTCATGCTATTGATGATGATGTTGTTGTTATTGCTTTTATGCTAACTGATGTTGATGTTTCATATTCCAACTTCATGCTGTGAACGATGATGATGATGCCATTCCAGCTACATACTGTGAATGATGATATTATGATAGATGATGAGAAAAACTTTCGATGATTTATAGATATGCCAATCAGTGTTCCAGATGCTGTTGATGTTGCTCCCCTCTCTCTCTCCTGATGATGTTGTAGAATACCCTTCTTGTTAAGGGGGAGTGTTGAAATATTGTAACTACAAAGAATATTCTACTTCTTATTGAGCTATTATCTTATAAATCAATCCCCTTTTGTGGATTGATCATGTCGGGCCTTGTAAAAGACCAAATCCCCTTTTGTGGATTGTTCAAATTCTAATTATTATGCTGCTAATTAAGAAGTCGCCCCCCAGGCCTAATTAAAGTGGTTTTAACCACTAAGTGAAGAAGTTGGCCTTGCTTGATGAAGAGACACCACCCTAGCACCTGCCAGCCAATATAAATAAGAGTGGAAGACGCCTCATTAGCTCACTCACTCAAGTCACTCATCTAGTGCACAAGTTTGAAGGAAGCTACAATTTCCAGTTGTCGGAAGAAGGAAGAGAGAGGCGCATTGCTCAGTGTTGGATATTCTCTAGTGTTTGGTTTATTATCTTGGCATTGTATTGACAATCTATATTAAGGAAGTTTTTGCTGGGTTTTCTTCCCCTTGAGGGTTTCCCAGGATAAATACTGTGTATCTTGTGATTGTGTTTCTCTCAGTAATCTTGCATATGCTACTATTGTCTAGTAAATTGAAAATAAACTTAATAGCTGCTCTAAATTTAACAGTTTGGTATCGAACTGACCGAGTCAAATAACAACTCAGTCGGTTCGTTATGAAACTGGAAGAGTCCATGCCTACTTGGCTGGTTCGATTCTGGACCCACCCTAGGGTAATCGTAATGTTAAATTCTAAAGTGACATTCTCCTTTATCTTTCATTTTCATCCTTTTACTTCCCATTAATTGTTTCAGGATGTTTGAGAGTGGTTCCAACCTCGTTGGACTTCATATGGAGAAAGTAAAATTTTAGGTCCTGTTGCTATCCTTATACACACCTACAAGCATGGAGAAGTCTCCAACCCACTTTGTGTGTCCTTGGAGGCACAATGCCTAAGACAAACCCACTGTCACCTTGACTTGGACTTCTTCTGTCTAGGATCACTCCTAGGGAAGCCAAGGGGGGTAGATCCTACTTACTATGTAAGTTGATTAATGTGATCTAGGAGTTAATTTTAATTATTAAGTTAGGGAGCCCTAACTTATATGACAATCAAACAATGCAAATGAAAAGCTTTGATGACAAGCAAAAGCTTTCACCTACAAGTTGACTAAGACTAGTGCCTAAAGGTTGGGTAAAAGGAGTCACTAAGATTTATACAACAAATTACAATTATACAAAAGTGAATGTTGCTACAAGATATTCACAATAAATAAAAGAAATTACTTTGCACTTTTAAATCAAATATGAATACTATCTACAAATTGAAATACAACATGAAATATATAGATATACAATGAATGAACAAGTAAATGATTATACAACCATAAATTAGATAGTAAGATATCTAGATTCTACACAATGGGTTAGATAGTGAAAAGAATACTAGCTTTACAAAAATATCTCTAAATGAATAAAGAATGCTTATAAAAATAGAGGTGCTTTAATATATGTAAACATCCATAATGAGAGAAAGTGACTCAAAGCATAAAATTACTTGGAAATTAGAATTGTATGAAAAGTAAATTGCTTGAAATGTAAAATTGCATAACTTGAAGAAATGAAATAGCTTTTAGAACTTGAAGTGCAATGTCGTGAAAGTTGTGTAGGTTAATTTTAATGAGTTTTAAGTCTCTCTTTGATTAGGGGGATTAAAGTGTGATAGATACAAGCCTAGACTATGTGACTACCCCAAATTGTTCTTCCCTCAACAAAAGGAATTGTTGGGTGCTCAATAAGAAGGGAAAACAAGGCCCTTCCCTAGCTCCACAGGTCAATCCGGAATGCTTGGGCGCTCAAGCAAGGAGGACACCTAGTGCCATGAAGCCGTCCTCGACTTACACCCCCTGTAGCCTCCCAAGTCACCCTTTTGTTGATTGAAGCAATAAAAATTGGATGCCTAGTTACTAAACTCCAAACCTTTTCCCTTTCTTGTCACACAGGATCCACAAAGTGGCAAGGGGAGAGAATACGGGGCAGAAATAGAGCACAAATATGATTACTTTAGCAATAATTGAAATGACTTGGAAATTTAAATTGCAACCCCACAACAATGGCACAAGTGGAGGACTAGCCTACCGTTTTGGCCAAGGTGTGTGTAATGAAAGAATTTAAATGACAAGAAAGCAAAAACAACTTCAACAATGGCACAAGTGGAGGACTAGCCTACGCTTTTGGCCAAGGTGGGTAAAATGAAAGAAAATTACAAGAATTAGAAATAAAGAGCAACCCACAAAAATGGCAAAACTGGAGGACAAGCCTATCATTTTGGCCAAGGTGGGTATAATGAAAGAAAATGCAAGAAAATAAATCTAACTCTAACCTTCACGATTTTGCAAGGATGGCTTAGGTCAATCTCTTTGCAAGGTGTGGGCAAATTTTCCTAAATTATTACAATATTAGATTTTTATCTTTTATGAGAGAAGGCAACCCAAGAGATTCTCTTTGGGTTGCTTACAAAGTTTTTTGAAGAAGAGAGATAGAAGGGGATTTGATGTCCCAACTTTAGGATGCCTTTCAAGTGCTTTGGAGGCCCAAAACAAGTAGAATCTCCCCTTATCTTGGTGATGACCTGCAAAAAATCAGCAAACTATGTTTGCTAGGAAATGCTACAAAACACCAAGAACTTGTTAACTTATGTTAGGACAACGAAACATAAATTTAAATGTAAAAATCTGCATATGAAAGTGAAACTTTTAGTGTCTATTCTAAATCCTAACAATGCTTATAAATGAGAGAAAGGAAGGAAACACTATTAGACAAAAAATGGAAACTTTCGATGATTGAAATGAGTGAGTTTTCCACTCTAAAACCACTCCTTCAATCCTCTAGTGATCTACAAACAAGTTTTTCTTTGCTACACAAGAAAACAAGGAGGTGAGAGCATCCAAAAAGCTTGCAAAATACTTTCCAAACTTTAAAAGAAACTACCACAAAAGCAATAACAATAGTACTACTAATTATACCCAAGCAAAATACTTTGCTTGAGTCTCCAAGTAAAACTAGTGAAATAAAAAATGCAAGATACAAAATGTAGTTATATCATCTCACAAGAACACAATGAAAGACACCGAAAAGACTCCCAATGCACACCATAGATCCTCCAAAGATTCCTTTATTATTAACACAATCTTGCTACAAATACTTGTAGCAAGATTTACAATGAGAGAGCATGAGAGAGAGAGGGAAAAAAATCGAGAAATTTTGGCATCATAGACTTGCTATGAGAATAGATCAAGAAATGAGGAGGAGTGGCTCTCTTTTATAGATGAGGAAGGGGAGAGACCCCACTTGGATGAGCTCCAAGTGTCATCCATCCAATGGGGGAGGGTCTCTTCAAGAGGGGCACACTTTTAGGCTTAGAGAGGTGTGTGAGGTTGAGGGGTGAGAGGGGAAGGGGGTGTTGTCGTCCTTATACACACTTGCAAACGTGAACTTAGTCCGGCTCACTTAGTGTGTCCTTGGAGGCACAATGCCTAGGTTCACAGCCCACGCTGTCACTTTGATCGGAACCTCTTTTGTCTAGCCAAGGGGGGTAGACCCTAGTTACTAGATAAGATTTAACGTTTAAGTTCTAGGAGTTGATTTTAATTTGTTAAGGTTTGGGGGGAGTCTAACCTATGATACAAAAGCAACAATGCAAGATGCAAGGTTAGTATGTTAAGCAAGCCCTTTTCCCTAAGTCAACTAAGACTAGTGCCAAAGGTTGGGCAAGGGGTCAACTAAAGTTATAGGGTGTTTTGTTACCATAGAATTACAAGTTACTTACAAAAGAATAAATATACCAATACTTACAATAAAGAATGCTAGAGATACAATGATACAATACAACAAACTAATCACATTATGAGTGTGCAAGATATCAAGAAGGTCAAGGCGAGAGCATCATCAATACATTAAGCCTAAGCATGCCCCAATAGCACTTACTCTATTGGACTGCTCCTTAATGGCAACATCAACACATTCACAAGCATACTTTAGAAGATCTAGAGATTAAAGCACAAGTATTCCACAATGATTATGATATTCAATGATCAATCAACCACAAAGTATTATTAGATGATTAAGCCCAAGGTTTGATTGTTTAATAAGTTAAGGGTTTCTTAAGATTGTAAAGTTTTAGTTACCCTTATTAAGTATTTCACCAGAAACTTCCTCCTTCGATTGCCAAATGGCTGCTGGGTGCTCAAGAAGTGAGGCAACGAGGCCTACCCTAGCTGTCACAGTCAGCCCAAAGAATTGA
>SNQJ01S0090604.1:659-30223 GCA_010110895.2 Picea sitchensis
ATGCCCTCATGCAACTTAGTGTAGGTCATGGAAGGAAAGAGAGCATGGTGAGGAAATTTTCCAAAATATTCAAGTCGACATATAAGAAATTGTGTGATTAAAGCTTAGAAAAGAACATACCTCCACTTACCCAAAAAGTAGATGTAGTTGTTGTGTTTGTTGGATCAGGAAAACGTGACTGGCACTATAGCCGCAATTGCTGTAACTATTGGAGCAAAGAATATCAAGAAGGTGTCACTGCTGCAAGATCAGGAAAATGGAACTGCTAATGTTGTTGTTGCTATAAATGGATCATGGAAAATGAAGGAATCTAAATTGTTACTGTTGAATCACGAGAAATGTGGAAGGCAGAGAATATGGAACTCTCATAGATTTGAAATCAAACTACTGCAACTGTTGAGGTGATCCTGAAAAAGTGTATAGTATTCACTCGCTACAAAACCGATGGTACAATTTTCATCATGCGAATGAATGTGTCGATGTCGAGCATGAAGAAAAATCATTGGATTATCATCCATTGAGGAATGTCGTTAACCAATGCGAGACAAACTCACTAGTGATTACAATGAGTGTCAAGGTACCCGAGTACATCTTGTGAAGTGCGAATAGATGGGTTGATGTCGAGCCACTTGCAAGATCTGATGATCAAGGGACATTGATGTATTCCCATGATCGTCAGCGAGAGAACTTTCCATTAATGCATGCAAGCCTCTAGGTACTCAAAATGAACTCTAGTCTATATCCCAGATAATGTGTCGAGGTCGATGGGGCAAGATTGTTGAAAGTTAGGCCTTAAGGAATCCCACATCAGTCAACATGAGTTTATAAAAAGATTGGTAGGACTATAGATGTAAAGATCTCAGTAGCAATAGGTTTATGGCAAGGAAATGTAATCATGGAAAGGGGGTTTTATTCAGAAGGAAAATTGGAAAGGAAAAAGAAGGCAAAAAGATAAAGGAATGTATGAAACTTAGAAAAATGGGCGTGTGTGAAGTCATGAAAGTTAAGGCAATGGAAGATGACTTCAACACCAGGATGACTAATCAACTTTGAAGGAGAAATGGGATAGTGTCACAGCATGAAATTTGGAAAAATGTGGAAATAATAGTGTATCAGCATGGTCGTTGTGTAACAACTAACATCAATATGCACAAAAAGTTTCTGTGTAACAGCAAAACATTGTTGTGTATCAACAAAATGTTTCTCTGTAATAGCAAAAATATTTCTGTGTAACAACAAAAAAAATTCTGTGTAACAACAAATTGTTTCTGAGTAACAACTCCTTCAAGATGTCTATCACATGTTTTCTTTGAAGAATTTGTGATTCTTGAAAATCACTGTAGCATGGAATACGATCGGCTGTGAACCTGAAAATTTTAGTACAAATTCCTGCATGAAAACTGTGAAAATTTCAAAAAACATATCATGCAGAAATAAGTGTAAATGCAGCAAATCAAAGAACAATACATGTTTATACCTTTTGTTGTTGTGCTTGTGGTTCGTCATTGATTGTTGCGTGAAGAATCGAACAACTCAAAGAAATAAACTGTGATTTTATTTGACTGATGTAATAATGACTAAAAAAAAAACATAAATCGTGAAAACAACTCAAGAAGTTTTGAAATGTCCATTTGCAAATTGGCAGATTTACAATGTTTGTTTTTTATTTTATAATGTTTTTCGTTATTTTTATAGTTTTATAAAAAAAAAAAAAAAATTCTCCCCATAAAAAAAACGAAATCACGATTTTACATTTTTATTGTTTTTATTTTTATAACACACCCAAAATAAAATGAAATGGAAAAACACTCAAAATTAAAATTATGAGCTACATCCCTGGTCATTCATTGCCGAATCATAATAGAAACATGTTTCCTACAAATCACATCGATCATAGATACCAAGAGCATACATATATCATGAAAATTGTTTTAGCCCTCCTTGGTTGTTCCATTCTGTGACGGCTCAAGCCTTCCAACCGTAATTAATTGCACCAAATCTGCAAATCAGGCTCGTGTACATCATCAAATATATTGAATCTTTTTAGAGCATACAATTCTCTGCAACAAATAACAACCCCTAAGCAAATACAAACGTCGATCCAAATAAAGAAACATGCTTCATGCAAGAATACATCGATCATGGATGTCGAGAATAAATAAAGACATCAAACAAAATGCAGATGTTGCAAACCATTTTGGTACAACAGTTGGTTCTGATTGCAATGATTTGTTAGGGACAACCAACTCCATAATTGAAAATCCAAGTTCCATCAAAATCAAAACTACCAGGCCTCCGTTGGAAAACCGACCATCCCGAAATCTATATTTTCATGTTCAGAAAAATGTGCACTTCTCTCAAACTAAGCTGAATTTTCAAAAACGGCTTGCGAGTCAGATAAATAAGACCATTCTGCACAAAACCTGTGTGCCGGATTTTTGAAATTCGTTTTTCTCGCGAATTTCACCCGAAGTTGACTGCCTGCAAATGGACGTTAATTGATGGACAATTTTAATTTGAGTGTTAGAAATCAAACTAGATCTTTCACGTGAAATCAAATTTGGGAAAAATGTCCAGCGAGAGAAAGAAAATCATGACAGTTGGAAACATATCTCCAATACCGTAGATCAAGACCATCATTTAATTTTGGAAGAGCTGAATTGGCAAGAAGATTGTTGCAAAAATGACAGATGGATTTAGTTTTTCAACCTCCAGCAGGAAAATCTCTTCAATAAAACGGTCAACAAAAAATGGGATCAAGTCATCAACTCCCAGCTAACAATCGACCCTAGAAAGGATTGATCCCAAAATCTTTTTTTTGAGATCTTAAAATGTGGAATAACTAATCAATCCCATAAAATTCACACTTGCATATCATTCTAGTTACCGAAATTTGTGACAAAAATCACGTGTGGATTCTCAATCATCGAAGATCAAATTGGACTCTTAGATTGTGCCATGTGGAGCAAAGTTTGTTTTTAACTTGTATTCTTCTTCTTGGAGGGTGTCATAACTAAAATCAAATCATTTTTCCCTCACGTAGTCTACAAAACAGAGCTCCGAAGAACCCTGAGTTTCTCCCAAATGGTTGTGAAATCCAGAAAATTGCTCATGTGTTACCTAATTGCCTCCATTATGAAGAAAACCCACGTTTTAGTTTTTCCTAATTCACCTCGGTTTTCTCATAAAATTCGTTTTAAAATCAAGTGTTTTAACAATTACACATTCTGGCAATTACAGAGAATAGGTGATAGAGCATGGCTATTGCAGGTGTGGCATGGGCAGTGAAACTTCAATAAAAAATTCCAGAGATAGTTGAGACAGAAAAATAATTCAACAATAGTGCAGGGCGAAGGAGAAAAATAGACCGAAGGATAAATGCACTCTTAAGATTTCTCGTCTTAGTAATGCGTTCTCAGTGCAATTGTTTTGGGGAATCATATTATTAATACTCATGTCATGTCCATTTTATTTTTTTTGTTTTGTTGCAGGTTTTAGCATGGATAGAAAACGAAATTCAACCAAATTTTCAGCATGATACAGACACAATTAAAATTTCACTGTAACAACGATTGTCTCAGTATGTAAAAAAAATTTCACTGTTGCAGCATGTAAAATTTCGCTATATGAGCATGATGTAACAACATGTAAAAATTTCATTGTTTCAGCATAGAAATTTTTGTACTGTTTTAGCATGCTGTAACAACATGTAAAATTTCGGTTTTTTTTTATTCATCTTATGTTTTTATTGTGTTTATTATTAAGCATGTTTGCAAAAACATTCATTCTTGAAATCAAAATCATCCCTATTTTTTGATCCTCGCGATCGCACGAAGCACGGAGGAGAGCATACTTATTCAAGGTAAAAGAAAAACTGAAAATTAAAAACTACCTACTATATGCTAAATGGAATTAGAAATTAGTTACGTGTAGGAAAATTTCCAGTGGAGCCAAGCACACAACAGTAACAACAATATGTTCAATGGTAATTTTTCAAATGAATAATGTAAATATTCAAGAGTGAATGAATCTAGTTGTTATGACTGCAAAATTTCTAAATAAAAATAAAAAAATGGAGCTAATCGAGTACTTACCTGGAACCATTGCTCGATAATGTTTTCATAGGCGTGTTTTTCCTTGCTAAGATCTTGCTGCAACTCCACATTGTCCTCCTCAAGTTCCTCAGATGTTGATTTCTTGTTTGTTTCTGGAGGAGTATTCAAGCTCTGGGCTGCTGTCAAGATCTCCTCTTCCTGAGAAGAAGAAATCCCAGTTTTCGCCAGGATCTGAGCGAGCTATTCCAAGATAACACTCATCGTTAAATCATATTGCAAAAGGGGTTCTTATAGCACCCAAATCAAAAAAAAAAAAATGAAAATCATACTTGCTGAAACACATGAAAACCTCTTCACAGTTGCAAAAAAAAATCAAGCACACTTGTTGAAATTGAAATTCACACTCTAATTATGCTTGCAAGAAAATCAAACTAAGCTTCAATCCATCGTGCTTCCTCGACAATGGCGCAAAAATGTTAGGTGATGCAGGAGCATTGCCAAATCATCAAGGAGTGTCGCCCAAGACAAGCGAGCCAGCATAGAAGACGACGAACAGCTGGACAAGGCCAGCCGAACCTTTTTGAATTTTCATTAAAGATGAAGTTCCATATCCTTCAATGAAACATTTATGAAGGGGCACCTATTGTATTATATCAGACCTCGAGCTTTACGCTCTTGTCTGAAATAGATAGGAAGGCATTTAATGGATTTAATGTAGGTAGATAGATGTTTAAGTCTAGATTAGACAATTTTAGAGTTTGAGAGGGAAACGAGATATAGACACCTTCCTTTGTATCATTGTATTATGATCATTCAGAATCAAGCAGGAGGAAGAGGAGAAGAGCAAGCAGAGAACTTGTGAAGAACACCCATGTACAGATTTGAATTAATAGAAGAGAGTCTTTTGATTCAATTTCATGACTGGTGTTGTTTCTCTGTGCATGTTTCTTATGTTCTCATGAATGTTTGTTTTCTGGTCATACATTTGCTTTAATATGCTGTGTATGAAGTTTCATAAATGAATTGAAATATGTGAGAGTAAGAAATTATTTTCAATTGTTTCTCTATTCTGAATCAACAGATTCCTGCAAGGAGTGCAGTGGAATTTGTCCGCAAGGAGTGTGTGACTGCAGGGTTTAGATAGAGGTGACTTTTGTTCCAATTTATCAGGAGTGCAAGTTAGGCTCCAGAGCCGTGCAAGGTGTGCGCAGGCTAGAAGAAGTCTCAGTTGTGAATCTGAGCAGGGAGCTAAGGACTGTTGTTGCAGGAAGTGCACAGAGTCTGAAGGATTCAATGCTTGAGAAGTTGTCGAATGCCGAGCGCAAGGGGTGCGTATACATTCCTCTTAAGGAATCCAAGTGAATAAGCTCAAGAGGGATAGTTCCTTTGTGATATCGTTGAAAACGAGAACATAAGATTCACATCGACGAAGGTGCAAGTGGAAGTCCTAAGCGCAGGCTTGGAGAACGAGTCGTCGTAGAGGTACTTGGTCATTTCCAAGAAATCCTTCAAGGAGAAGGAGCCAACGACTAGGGATTCGTAGGAAAGATTGGTGAAGTCCTGATAGTTGTCAGATCTCGGGAAAGTTGCGTAGGTTTTTAATCCATAGGATCAGGGAAGACCCCAGGGATCGGAGCTTGGGATATCGGGGTTTCCGTGGTCGAGGGATTCGTATATGACGAAATCGCGATTGGCGATTTCCCGAGAAGATCAGGGCTGTTGATCTCATCAGGGATACGTGGCGCAAGATCCCAGAGAGTCGGGGTTCGGTACTTCGGAACTCTTGGTGTCGAAAGAATCACGGAGGATTCACGAAACTTTGAGTTGCGACGGGTCCCACAGTGATAGCATTTGGTATTGATAGGTGGCATCGCATATCGGAGTTCAGGACTTGGGAGGTCCTGTGAAACGGTATAGCAGGAACCATGAAATTCTGATTTCCATTTGGAGCGGGGACCACCGATGTCAGAGTGATAGGACAGGTGACATCGGGAAATAGGGAATCGGGGATTTCTAAGGCAAGTTGTTTACAACTTCGCAGAAGCTGATTTTCCGACGGGATAAATCCCTACTGACGCAGGGAACCATGAAGGGAATATTCCTCGAATTTCGGGGATTGTGTTGCCCAAGTACAGGACTCGCGACTACGCGAGGTCCGATTTCTCAATACGACAAGGGAGATCATCGAAGGCATTCTATGGGTGCGAGAACTTCCGACGAGGAAGTCGAAGGGTATTTTAGCTCTTCGGGCCAAAGTCAGAGAAGGTCCTGGTGGAAGCGGGGTGCGCGGGTGGCGCGTGCTGCGTTAGAGTGGTATCAGAGCCAGAAGTTCTTTGCTCTCTGTAGCAGAGAAGGAGAAAAGAATTCGCCATGCCGCCCAGAAGAGAAAGGCAATCGCCTGATCGGGAAGACAGGGATGCGTGAAGAAGAGGCAGGCCAACAGGAAATCCAGAAATGGAGCGGCAGATGAGAGATCTCCGAGAAAGGCTTGAGGAGATGGAGACAACACAAAGACGCGGAGCTGGTGCTGGGGATCTTAGCGATTATGAAGTTGAAGAAGAAGCTGGACACGAAGAAGAGGTCACAACAGAGGATGCCTCAACGGAGTGATTGATAAAAGCTATCGCCAGGATGAGTTCCAAGACCAAAATGGACATTCCAGCTTATGAAGGAAGCCTGGATGCAGAAGAGTTGTTGGACTGGATCAGAGCTCTTGATACCTACTTCGACTATGAAGATATCGAAGAGGATAAGAAGGTAAGGCATGCTGTTACCAAATTGAAGGGACATGCAGCATTGTGGTGGGACGAGCTACAGGAAGATAGACGTTCCAAAGGAAAATAGAAGATTAAAAGCTGGGATCGGATGATTCCTAAGATGAAAGCAAAATTCATCCCCATAGATTATTAGATCACACTGTTCAGGTGAATGCAGAACCTGAGGCAGAAGTTGATGACAGTGAAGGAATACACCGAAGAGTTTTACAAGCTCAATATCTGAGCAGGTCATCGGGAGAGCGATGATGAGAAGGTAGCCAGATATCTGAATGGTCTAAGGTATGACATTCAGGATTAATTAAGCATGGAAACTATCAGGACAGTTGAGGATGCTTACCAGATGGCTCTGAAAGCCGAGGAGAAGCTGAGATGAAAGCAAGGACAGCGAGGGCAAGGCAGAAGTCAGCCTAGAAGCAAGGCAGTTGCCCAGGAGAAATATCAAAATCCCAAGGAGTAATGGAAGAAACCTCAGGGTAAGGTTGAGAGAGGTGGAACCTCACAGCGAGGACAACCACATGTTGAATAGAGGGCACAACATACAGAGCAGGGTGGCGGTTATGCTAATGCAAATACTTTTCCTCGAACCAAAGGTTGAGGTAGAGGAAGAGGAGGAGTTATCACATGTTTCACATGTGGGAAGAATGGGCACAAGTCATTCAAGTGTCCAGAGAAGAAAAAGGATAGCGGAGAAGCTCACATCACGGAAGCTCAGAAGCATGATGTTGAGATCAATGAGGATGTAGAAGGCAGAAGATCGCTCGGAATGCATAAAGTCCTTTTGACACCCGAGAAGGAGGTGGAGGACATAGCTCAGAGGAGCCGACTGTTCAGGACCACATGCAAGACCAAGGGCTGGAAATGCAAGGTCATTGTGGACAGTGGAAGCACTGACAATCTCGTTTCGACCGAGATGGTGAAGAAATTAGAGCTGGAGACGACTGATCACCCGAGTCCATACAAAGTATCATGGCTACAGAAGGGACATCAGGTGAGTGTCACTAAACAATGTTTAGTTGATTTCAAGATGGGTGAATATAAGGATAAAGTCCTATGTGATGTCATTCCCATGGATGTCTGTCATGTATTTCTGGGTAGACCATGGCAATATGACCGAAATGTGGTTCATGACGGGAGGATGAACACATACACTTTGGAGAAGGATGGGAGGACACACAGATTGCTTCCAAAAAAGGATGAGGAAGTAAAGTCGGAAGTAAGTAACACCATACTTCTCATGAGTGGGAAAGAGCTTCTCACAGAGATGGAGAAGAAAGAAGATCCATAGTTCTTTGTAGTCAGAAAACCGAGAATTGTCCTGACTAGCACAAGAGTGGACGACTTACCAGATGAGATTCAGGAACTGCTGGGAGAGTTCGCTGATATCATCATGGACGAATTACCTCGTTCGTTGCCACCGATGAGGAGTGTGAGTCATCACATAGATCTCATACCCAGAGCTAGTTTGTCGAATAAAGCTGCATACAGACTGACACAGCAAGAAAATGAGGAGGTCAAAAGACAAGTCCAGGAATTGTTGGATAAATGATTGGTCAGGGAAAGCCTGAGTCTGTGTGTTGTTCCAACAGTGCTTAGTTCGAAGAAGGATGGAAGCTAGAGGATGTGTACAGACTCCAGAGCGATCAACAAAATCACCATTAGGTACAGATTTCCACTACCAAGAATGGATGATCTGATGGATTTCCTGAGTGGGGCAAATTATTTTTCGAAGATTGACCTGAAGAGCGGATATCATCAGATTCGCATGAGGGAAGGAGATGAATGGAAGACAACATTCAAGACAAACGAAGGTTTGTACGAATGGCTGGTCATGCCATTTGGTTTGATGAACGCACCGAGCACATTTATGAGGCTGATGAATGAAGTCCCGAGGGAATTCATCGGAGAGTTTGTCGTTGTATATCTGGATGATATATTGATTTTCAGTAAGACCAAGGCTGAACATTTGAAGCATTTGGCCATTGTGATGAGAAGACTGCAGCAGGAGAAGTTGTTGGTCAACATGAAGAAGTGTTCCTTCATGAAGACAGAACTCATTTATTTGGGTTTTGTTATTTCAGTTAATGAGTTGAAGATGGATCTAGAGAAGGTGGACGTGATCAAGAATTGGCCATCATCGAGAAATGTTTTTGAGGTGAGAAGTTTCCATGGTTTGGCTAGTTTTTACAGAAAATTCATTAGGAATTTTAGTGGAATTAGCACGACGATGATGGACACAGTGAAGAAATGACATAAAACTTTTCACTGGATAGCAGAGGCTGAGAGGAGCTTCAATCTGTTGAAGTGAAAGATCACAGAGCAACCAATTCTGGTGTTGCCAGATTTCCAGAAAACATTTCAAGTGAAATGTGACGCGAGTGGATATGCCATAGGAGCGGTCTTGAGTCAGGATGACAGGCCAGTTGCATATTTCAGCGAGAAGCTGGATGAAGCAAAGATGAAATACTCCACGTATGATAAAGAGTTTTATGCCATCATACAGGCATTGAATAAGTGGAGGCATTATTTGATCCTGAAAGAATTTGTATTGTACAATGACAATCATGCATTGCAGTTTGTGAGTCAACAAGAGAAGTTGAATCAGAAGCATGCAAAATGGGTAGAGTATATGCAGAATTTTACATTTGTAATTAAACACATTTCAGGGACTGCTAACAAAGTGGTTGATGCTTTGAGCAGGAAATGTTTGCTGCTGCAGGAGTTCCGAGTCAAAACATTGGGTTTTGAAAATCTCAGAGATATGTATGCAGGAGATGCGGATTTTGCAGAGGCATACAAGGCAGCAGAGAATCCAGTTCTCAGGAATCGGAGTCCGTGGATAGACTACATGATCCAGGAGGGAGTGTTGTTCAGAGGCAATCAACTGTGTATTCCAAATTTCTCCATGAGGGAGAACCTGCTAAAGGAGAAGCACAACGGTGGACTAGCAGGGCATTTTGGCCACGACAAAACATTTGCGAAGCTGAGCGAATCATATTTTTGGCCAGGGATGTGTGCTGATGTCAAAAGGTTTGTTGATAGATGTCGAATTTTTCAGCATTCCAAAGGCCGAAAGAAAAATCCAGGGTTTTATCATCCCTTGCCCATACCCGAGAGGCTATGGGAGGCGATAAGCATGGATTTTGTATTAGGACTGTCGAAGACGCAGAGAGGGGTTGATTCCATCTTTGTGGTGGTGGAAAGGTTTTCGAAGATGGCACATTTTATTCCGTGTCAAAAGACCATTGATGCGACCCACATCGCAAACTTGTTTTTCAAAGAGGTTGTTAGACTTCATGGATTGCCAAGAAGCATAGTCTCAGACAGGGATATGAAATTCATAGGTCATTTTTGGAGGACGCTATGGAAGAAGCTAGGGACTAACTTAGCGTTTAGTTCAGCGTATCATCCGCAGATGGATGGGCAGACCGAGGTGGTCAATATAAGTCTCGGATACTTGCTGAGAAGATTGGTGACAGAGCACCATAGCAACTGGGACAACATATTACCGCAGGCAGAGTTTGCGTACAATGATTCTGTGAATTGCAGTACAGGCAAAAGCCCATTTTAGATTGTGTATGGGACACAACCGAGGGGAGTTTCTGAACTCAGGGAGTCAGAACAGGCTACAACTAGTAGTGCTAGCATTGAATAATTCACTGAAGCGATGAAAGAACTTCACAGCAAGGTGAAGCAGCGACTGCAAGACTCAAATCAGGAGTACAAGCGCAGAGCCGATCAGTGGAAGAGACAAATTCGGTTCGAAGTTGGGGATCTTTTTCTAGCACACTTGAGGAAGGAAAGGTTCCCAAGGGGAACATACAACAAACTGAAGATGAAAAATATTGGGCCATGCAGAATCCTGAAGAAATTTGGAGAAAATGCATATGAAATTGAGTTTCCGGATGGCATCGAGATATCTCCAATATTTAATGTTTCGGATTTATACCCATACAGGGCTGGAGAAGCAGAGACTAGAACTAAGGAACCAGTGGTCCAGTGGCATAAGCAATTACAAGTTGCAGAGAAGCCGCAGATGGAATGCATACTGGACAAGCGAGTAGGAAAGAAGACCAGGCGGAAGCAATACTTCGAGTACCTGGTGAAATGGAAGAATCACCCAGTCGAAGATACTAGCTAGGAAAATGAAGCAGTGATACAGAAGCATGGAAAGACTGTGCAGGAGCTCATGGACAGGAGCCCATGAAAATTTTCAAGCCGAGGAGTATGATGCAGGAGCATCGCCAACTCATCAAGGAGCGTCACCCAAGACAAGCGAGCCAGCATAGAAGACGACGAACAGTTGGACAAGGCCAGACAAACCTTTTTGAATTTTCATTAAAGATGAAGCACCATATCCTTCAATGAAACATTTATGAAGGGGAACCTATTGTATTATATCAAACCTCGAGCTTTACGCTCTTGTCTGAAATAGATAGGAAGGAATTTAATGGATTTAATGTAGGTAGATAGATGTTTAAGTCTAGATTAGACAGTTTTAGAGTTCGAGAGGGAAACGAGATATAGACACCCTCCTTTGTATCATTGTATTATGATCATTCAGAATCAATCAGGAGGAAGAGGAGAAGAGCAAGCGGAGAACTTGTGAAGAACACCCATGTACAGATTTGAATTAATAGAAGAGAGTCTTTTGATTCAATTTCATGACTGGTGTTGTTTCTCTGTGCATGTTGCTTATGTGCTCATGAATGTTTATTTTCTGGTCATACATTTTCTTTAATATGATGTGTATGAGGTTTCATAATTGAATTGAAATCTGTGAGAGTAAGCAATTAGTTTCAATTGTTTCTCTATTCTGAATCAAGAGATTCCTGCAAGGAGTGCAGTGGAATTTGTCCGCAAGGAGTGCGTGACTGCAGGGTTTAGATAGAGGTGACTTTTGTTCTAAGTTCTCAGGAGTGCAGGTTAGGATCTAGAGCCATGCAAGGTGTGCGCAGGCTAGAAGAAGTCTCAGTTGTGAATCTGAGCAGGGAGCTAAGGACTGTTGCTGCAGGAAGTGCACAGAGTCTGAAGGATTCAACGCTTGAGAAGTTGTCGAACACCGAGCGCAAGGGGTGCGCATACATTCCTCTGAAGGAATCTGAGTGAATAAGCTCAAGAGGGATAGTTCCTTTGTGATATCGTTGAAAACGAGCACAAAATATTCACATCAACGAAGGCGAAAGTGGAAGTCCTAAGCGCAGGCTTGGAGAACGAGTCGTCGTAGAGGTACTTGGTCATTTCCAAGAAATCCTTCAAGGAGAAGGAGCCAACGGCTAGGGATTCGTAGGAAAGATTGGCGAAGTCCCGATAGTCATCAGATCTCGGGAAAGTTGCATAGGCTTTTAAGCCGAGGATCAGGGAAGACCCCAGGGATCGGAGCTCGAGATATCGGGGTTTCCATGGTCGAGGGATTCGTATATGACGAAATCGCGATTCGCGATTTCCAGAGAAGATCAGGGCCATTGATCTCAGCGGGGATATGTGGCATGAGATCCCGGAGAGTCAGGGTTTGGTACTTTGGAACTCTTGGTGTCGAAAGAATCACGGAGGATTCGCGAAACTCTGAGTTGCGAAGGGTCCCACAGTGATAGCATTTGGTATTGACAGGTGGCATCGCATATCAGAGTTCGGGACTTGGGAGGTCCTATGAAACGGTACAACAGGAATCACGAATTCCCGAACCGTGAAATTCTGATTTCCATTCGGAGCAGGGACCACCGATGTCAGAGTGATAGGACAGGTGACATCGGGAAATCGAGAATCGGGAATTTCTGAGGTGAGTTGTTTACAACTTCGCAGAAGCTGATTTTCCGACGGGATAAATCCCTATCGACGCAGGGAACCATGAAGGGAATATTCCTCGGGTTTCGGGGATTATGTTGCTCGAGTACAGGACTCGCGACTACGCGAGGTCCGATTTCCTGATACAACAAGGGAGATCATCGAAGGCATTATGTGGGTGCGAGAACTTCCGACGAGGAAGTCGAAGGGCATTTTAGCTCTTCAGGCCAAAGTCAAAGAAGGTCCTTGTGGAAGCGGGGCGCGCGAGTGGCTCGTGCTGCGTCATTAGGTAGAAATATTGTCGCTTATTTCCGTTGCAGTATTTTCCCAACTATTTAATTTTTCAATCTGAGGTTCGTAGGCTTACGAAGCACACACACTATATATGCAAGACTGAAGTAGAACTAATCTAATCTAAATTGATGAAATTAAATTAATCTAGGAAAGCATTCAAAAACTAACTATGAAAGCAATAAATTAATATAGGAAAGAAATACAACATGTGAAGAGTTGAATGGTTAAGAATCCCCTTCTCCTCATTACAAGACTAAATTATGAATTACATGATCTCTAACTCTCCAAGATAATCTCTCGTATGAATAACATGATCCCCCTCATGAAGAGAGAACACTCTCTTATATACATGAGAGTCTTGAAGAGTTTCATAATTACAGATCCACTATTCTCTCAACCATTCTCAAATACTTTCTTATTATTAGAAGATATGATCCCTTCAAATCCTCCACACATCTCTCACATATTTTAAATAAGATATGCCATCCAAATCTTCCATGATCTTCTCCTTTGAATATGCTTGAAGATGAAATTCAAATTTGAGGCTAGGTGGTAATATTTGACTTTGTTAAAATCTTCACATATGCCTGCACACATCATCAAACTCATCCAACCTTGATATATAATGAAAATATGTTATTTTCTAATATTTAATCACAAATTCACTTATAATACTAAAATGAATACAATGGAAAATAATAAGAAGAAACCCAAGTATCATTATGGAAATGGTATGATGGAAGGTTAATGGGATGATGAAATGTAAGGAATAGTGAAGGAAAAAGAGGATATAAATGTGACATTTATGAGGCCCAACAACTGTCAAGCCAAAAGTCTACTGCGCGGGCGAATTTGTTGTTCACCTTTTGTAACTGCTCAATCTATACTGGAGTCCAATCTAGATGTCGAAGCCGATTCATCGTGTGGTTATCCTTCAACCTTAGTATCCACTACTGTAGTAGATGCGGAAAATCACAGAAAAAGACTTCATGTAAATCAGTAAACACGTATTTGTCCAGATATTTGCGAGGTGTGATTCTAGGGTTTCTATTGTCTTTTTGTGAAAACTCTATCTCTCTGGTTCTCAACCAGCCTTCGATTTTAGCTTTCGTGGGGTTCCAAGGTCTCAACATTCCCTTCTAATGGATCATTTATCTTCTTGTTTCACACGTTCTTTTCTCTTTCAATCTATCCCATCTACTCAATCATCTCTTTTTCCTGTTAACAAGGAAATGGAACCATTTGTTGGTTACTACTCTCCTTTACTGTCTGAGTCATTGACCCAGGGTTCATGTCTTTCGGGTTTCCAACAAAGCCTCTAAAACTATCGGCCCTCCTGGTAAAATAGAAGGCAACACGGTACACAGAGGGCACTGAACAGTCTCACCCAAGATAACTTTAAATGGGTGGCTGTAAGACTCAGGTGTTTACAACCTAGGATTGAGTATGAGATAGGGGTTTATTAATTAGAGCCATATACTACGAATTTTGATTGCAATCTACTATTACTCATGGGTGTGCATCTATCTTTCACAATTTATGTCCCAAACAACATAATCGTATTCCATAACAATGTATTAACTCATTCATTAAGCATAAAAATTAACTACTGAAAACAAAAAAGGATATACATGCATTCATCACATTACAGAGATATTACCGTGGTTCACCCCCTCCTGGGCTACGTCCACAAATATTTGTCTCTTGGCTCTTTTATTATGGTAGTTCTGCATCTCCAGCACTGCGCACTTACAATTCCCAACCTATGATCTAATCCTTAGATCTTCCTTCTCTCCTCTATTCTTAGCTCAACATATTACAAAAATGGTTCATAACAGTATTACATAACGCATCAACTCATACATAACTATGATAGGATATTACCAAAGCTGAACTAATACAAAAATCAAACCAACCTCTCTCTGATACCTGCATATCTATATTTATATATATCAGTCTCTTCAGCCATTTACAATGTATTAACAAAACCCTAACCATACCGACGTTAGGTCTTCCTCCCATGTGCGTGTGTTGTTCTTCCTCCAATTGTCACTTTTTGCATGCGCATGTGCTTTGTTACCTTCCAGCTGTTACTTCCGTTTCTCCAGGATTTCTTTCCCATGATCATAATTCTTTCCACTTCGGCATGTTGCCAACAAGTTTCATATGTGCCTCCTACATTGCATCTTTAGCTCCACTTTTCTTCTTCTAAGATACAACAATTCCACTTATAATTTACTTGTTCCATGCCCTTGTCCTTGAGCTCCATTTCCTTCCGGTCCTCGTCTTTCCAAGTAGTCAGTTCATGTCTTCATTATTTTGTTATTCCTAGACAACCATCATGAAAACATACATGTTAGAGCCATTATCATATACAAATTATCTTTTCCACAAGAGTATTCAACTCCACAATGTAAAATTTATTCAAAAGTAAGTTTGTAACCATAAAACAATACTTATCTGTAAGGATATCTTGTACTTCACAAAGCTACCAGGGTAAGAATTCAAATCAGTTTCATTTCATACACGCCATCATGATTCTGATCACCATGTCATATGCATTATTAACTTTCCTCTTCTTTGCATTACTCGCCCTCCAGGATCAGGCATCCCCTTATCTGATACACAGTCGCTCGGGCAACCCATCATCTTCCAAGGTGCTCATGTGCAAGGAGAGTGCCAACTTACTACTAGACTCGCACTAGAAATTTGTACCTAGTGGAAATCATAGGAATCTAATGTCTTAACATTAGACTTCTTCCTAATATTTCCATCTTCAATAAACATTATCTCATATGTACACACATACACTCACCATGAGATATCATCATAATAATTTCACTTATTGATTTCCAAATATGTTTCATAAGGAAAAATTAAATTTCTCAATCATAAGATTCCTTCTCATAATGTTTGGCTCTTGCATAAGAAAATTGTTCTCCGTTATGGGCTTACACCATAGTCATATCCAAGACCATTATTCCTACAATTTTTTAAAATTTCATTCAGCCAAACAAATTGTCAATATTTATTCTTATTATACTTTCTTTGAAACATATATGACAACTCATAAAGTGATCTCAAAATTATACATACTAAAAATTCAATCACTTTTGTCTATTAATCATATTAAATAGAATGAAACTACCATTCGTTACACATGCATTATCAATGCCCAATATTTTCATAATGAAATCAAACATTACCAATAAACAAACCAATGTGTCATTACCCATGGCCACATCTACACAATCCATCCTTGCATTGACTCTAAAATACCAGATATATATGTCATGTTTTCCACTATGGTGAGTTCAAAGGTATATCCATGCTTCAATACATCATCCAAACTCTTCCCCTTTTAGTTTTTCGACCATCTGGATACCTTCCTCTTTGACCCATACAAAACACTAGGAACATAATACCTTATTTCTATTTAGTGTTTGAAAAGAAGTTGTAGTCAAAAAATCGGTTATACAGAGGAAGACCATTGAGCACTTGTACGACACTGTAGCCCTTCCATATATGACTACAACATGTCCTTGTACATGACTATCTCTATTGGCATTTGTTTCTATAGTAGGGGTAGGTCTCCTAAATTGACTTGGTTATGATTTCATAACCAACATAAGAAGATATGAAATTAATTTTCATATAATTTCATTCAAGAATTTACACATGTGTATATTTAAGGCCCTCTACCTTTACTCATTAATTCAAATATTGAATTTAACTTAGGGACGTATTTCCTTAACCCCCTTCAACATTTATGCATTATAAAAAACCAAATGCATACTTGCATGGATTTTATAAAATTATTTGGTGCTACATGATCAGTTGGCATCTTGTAGAAGCTCACATGATCCATTCATAAACCTCTCAATCAACATCCTTACCATCCTCATTTTTCTTCATACAGATGGATTTCATATGTTGTGGAAACACCATCAACATCTTCAACCATGCTATAAACAATTTTCCTGGATACATAATCCATCATTAGTCATATACATTTATCTTAGCTTCATTATTTCACATATATATCAATAGACTACTCTTAGTCTATAATCGTGCCATATGCATAACATTCCTACACGCAGTATTGCATATTAGTATGCATAAAACATTTGATCTCATCATGCCTACTAATGCATATGAATTTTATCTCCACTATATGCATCATGCATTACTTCCATTATGCACTCTAGTGCATATTTGTATCAACTTCTTATGCTCCATGTAGTTGTCCATGAGTCCCTGTAGATCCTTGCAACACTGAGCACTATCGCTTTTCTCATCTGTGCACAATTGCTCCCTACTTTGAATCTTTTTGAGCCAAGTCCCAGTTGTTCATCTTGCAATTCTAGCCAATATGTCCTATTGGAAGTTGCCTCTATTTAGGAAACCATGTTCTAACCTTACCTTGCAGAAAAATTCTAGCACATTGGAATGATGTAATTTACACCATTCCATCTTCTTAATGAGTGATTCACTATGAAACCCGACTTCTCCACTCAATACCAATTGATCTAGATGGAGTGATATATTTCTCCATTGACACTTTTAAGTGAATGGTCCTTTATTATTTTGTCCCTTGAATCCTTTTCACCTGTACCTTTCTTTCACTAGGCACTCTAATAAGTGGTTTTATTTATCTGAATACTTCAACCATAGTTTCCAATTCATAACTAGAAATCCTTATAAGTACTCATAGACTATTCCCTAGAAATGATCTACCCATCCCTATGAATCACTCATTATCTCATGGGATATGTGTTCTCGTTTGTAGTAATATTTGCATCTATAAATACATTTATAGCCTCAAGGCTATGAGGGATTACCTTGCCTTTTGTGCCCATTAATAACATTCTTCACTTATTGGCTTCATGTTTCATGTGAGAATACCTATTGATATGACTTTCCAATTCATTCATAATCTATATCCTTTGAATACTAATTTGACTTTTATCTCCCTGATCCCTTTACCAACTTTTCATTACCTTCCTTGTACCTCAACACTTCCCTCTGCAATCTCGTTATCATTTCAGGAAACTCTATAAGCTCTACTTTGCTTCCATGTCCCTTGGACCTTGGATTTTATAATTTGCAGTAGGCCCACATAGTCTTATTCATAGTACCATATCGTTATATCAATAGGCTCTTAACATAACATGCTTTGCTTGAGTGTTCCCCTGCTCATCAACAATACCCTATTATTTAAAACTCAACCCATTTTTATTTACCAGGTTGATGCACTCCAAATGTGACTCTACACCTCTACATAGGCACTATCATGAGTATCTGAATTCTTTATTACTTGATAATGACATCTTTCACATCCCTCTAACATCTTGAAATGTTTTTCCAAAATTGGCATTATTTGAAAAGTCTTCATTTTGAACAATTGCATGGTTCCTATAGTCCATTTGTCTTTTTCCCTATATATTTATAACATAATTAATTGATTGCTGGGAGAACATAAACCTTTCATCATGTTTTACTCTAGATTAGGTTGATGAGATGATATGTTGGGGTGAAGAACCCATATTGATTAAAATGTACAAGGGACACAAATACATATTATGTACATTGAAATGATTAATAAAAGTAGTAATCGTTGACTACAATACAAGAGGGGTGAAAATTATGGAGGATATGATTCCACAAGAGAGAGGGGCCCAAGGGGGATTTATTCATGGGCATTAATCCAACCCACTTTTCTTGAATTATTATCTTTGTGTAAATCTTATTTTCGTTGTTGAGTGTTCCCAAAGCAAATCATTTATTTCATGTAAGAGTGTGGGTGTGAGGAGTCACATTCCATAGTTATTGGGAAGCATGGGGATATAATACAATCAAAATTAGGCAAAGTGAGCTGGAAATTGACACGGGGAAAAGGAAATTTGTATGGACAAAAGAGACAATTTTTGCATGTAGATTTTGGACACTAAGTAGAGAGATGAGTGCTAGGAAGGGCACCAACCATGGTATGCTTGAAGGAAGCCATTTTTTTGTTGTGTTTTATGCTATGAATGTGGCCCATGTGCCTGTGAAAATGGGTTTTAAGCCTGTAGTGTGTTTTCCTTTTGAGGAAATGGCTCAACATCCTTGTGAAGGCAGTTGTGAGCACTCCTGAAGCAACCAAGATTTCCTAAATTCCTCTACTAAGAGAATATTGACCAAATGAGTGCCCAAGAATCCCTGGCAAATGAATGGTACAACCTGAGGGACTATGAGCAGTGAAGGGGGTGCATTCATTGGGTTGTGCAGGTTGTGGGGAAGAGAGAGTTGGTGGATTGGAACTACTATATGAGTAGAAACTAGGTATTGGGTTGTTGAGTGTGGAGAGTGGACAACCAGAGGGGTATATATCCTTTTGGAATCATAGTCTCAGATTGGGGATGGCCTATTGTTTAGATAAAAATAACAATAGTTCCTATGGTTGGGGGGTTCATCCTTTGTACACAACCAGTTGGTTAATTATTAACAAATACATGTTTTGTTGTTTTTTATATGACTATTCTACTGTGTAAATGTTTACTTGAATGTTGTGTGTTTGTTATGTGATTACTGGATGCATTCATGTTTTAATATACTTTTTTAGATGCATGGGAAAATCAACATGTTGTATTGCAGTAATTTTATGGGCATGTTTCCCCTTGGGTTATTTTATATGTTTGTGGGCATTTTTAAATTTGTTTTTAGAAGGATAAGTTGTTTTTTGTAGTGATGAGATTCAACTTGGATGGTTGGGTACATTACATTATGGTATTAGAGCCATAGGTTTAAACACTGAGCCTGTATGGGATAGACTCAACACGCAAAAGATAAAATTGTAGAGTTAAATCTTAGAGAATGTTTGCAATGTGGTTATCAGATTTTTCCAGGAAAAAGTGTGAGGAGATTGCTTGTAATTTCAGTGAATTCAATTTCAGGAGTTAAAATCCCCAATTTTAATCTCTAAATGTGCATGTGTTGGGCTTGTAATTGGACAAATTCTAGAAATTATAGTGTAGCCATGAAGAATTGGGATAAATTGGGCAAAAGCCCCAATTTATGCAGTGAAATTCATTGAAAATTTGACATGGGAGTGTTGCATTTTGTGTGCATAAGTCAATTTCATGAATACATGGCTGAATTGGTCAGAGCAAGATTAATTTTAGGGTCTCATGCTGTCCCTCACAAAATTTTGAAATTATGCATTTTTGGAAAAATTGAAAAAATCGAAATTTTTGAAAATTTGGGTAATTTTTTGTACCATGACATCAACATGACGTGGAGGCCACATGGTGGTGATGTGGCAGAGGTGACATGGAATTCCATGGTGGCAGGTGATGTGGGAGCCACATGCACAAGGTGGTATAGCCAATAGAATAAACCACTGTCACATGGGAAGCAAAGCAATTTTGGCCTAGGACCTTGTACCATGCGACACCATTAGGATCATGACACATAGAAAATGGATTGGAATTTCACACCCCAAGGGGATGTTAACACTCACACAATTTTGGGATGTGACATGGCCTCTCCACTATCGATCTCGTCAAATATCCACTATCGGATATGAGAGACGTGCAAGTTCGCATGCCAATGTAAAGGTGTGGGATGGGACCTTCCCATCCCCACGACCAATGAAGGTGTGCCACATGGATTATGTCAGTTAATATGGGACCCTTGTCTCATCTGGGGTTAGAGGTGTGCCATTTAGGTAGTTGGGGTCGTAGAATATTAATATTTTATTAACGTTTAAGGAAAATAGGAGAGAGGTAAGGGAAGGAGGATGATGAATGATGATGAGGTAGGTTGGGTGGGCCAAGAGGTTGAAATGGCATCACCTTAGGGTTCCATGTGGACCCATAATGCCACATCAGTAGCCACATTTGAAAAAGATGCCACGTAGGAATAATTATCCTTTAGTCTTAAAAAAAACATGGAGCCATTTTCTTATTTTGGACATAACTGGAAGATATTAATTCATATTTTTATGAAACTTCTAGGTTATGTCTGCAATGAGAAGATATACAAAATTTCCAAAGAGAGCCAATGCCCATTTCTTCTTGGATTTGTTTAAATTTGCAAATTAGTGGTTTTTAAAGTTCTAGGTCCAAATCATTGGTAGAGATATAGATTAAGCTGAAATTCTTGGAGGGAGTCCAGTAAGCATACATGGAAATAACCCATGAAGTAATTGAATAAATTCCAAGGGGTTTGGAATGGGGATGCTAAAATAGACAAAAATTCACTATTATGGGCCACTTTTTGGTGATTTTTGGGATTTTCTGAGGAAAAGGGTCCTCCCCGCCCCCCCCTAGATGGAAAACATGGAAAATTTATTTACTATACATTTTGTATACTCATCAAGAAATACAACTTTTCTCTAGTGAAATTTTTTCGGAAGTGCACAGTTTGGGAGATAGTCAGTTTGTCTAAAAATTCCAAGTCTAGAAAAATGGGTGAAAAAGGACAAAATTGTCATTTCCAAATTGTTGCATTTTTTTACTGGAACATCAGATTGAAAATATGAGAGTTGTTATGAATTACTTATCATCATTAATATCTATGTATCATACAAATTTTTCCTTTTTTATTGAAATATTTAGTTCTACAAGTGGCATAAGTTGGTCTCTCGGATTAATTGCACCAGAATGAAAAATGTACAAAAAGCGGTAAATTAGCAATATTCATATGACTATAAGTTTTTTCTCAAATCTAAGATTTGGGAAAGAAAGTAGTCATTGGAAATATTTTGGATAGGAGAATCCATATATCCACCCATAATTGCGAATTGAGTTTCTAAACTCACAAGAAATCATAGCGAAGATGACTACTAACCCCAAAGGGAAAAATTGTGCATATGTTTCCAGAATTGTAAATTATAGTTTTTAGCTAACAAATGTCATTGTATGCACATTGATTTGAATCTTAATGTTACTTATGGAACATAAAATGTTTATAATTATATCTATATATATGTGGAATTTGTTATAGAAATCTGCAGTTATGAGGAACAAGCAGGTACAATTCTTCAAAATGAGCATGTGATTTATTTAGGAAGTTGCAAGAATAAGACATGTAGAATCAGTGAGCAATATGGGAGACCTCCAATGAAATTTTAATGTGGGAAAATAATTCTATATGATATATGTGCATGTCAAATTTGGATGATGAGTAAGTAAGACCATATAGAATTCATGATATTGCATGTGCAATAGGTACACATGGAGGTGTGAAGCATGAGAATATGAAAAGTGGTTTAAATAACATATAAGCAATTTTAAACTTTGAATCAAGGATGAGAAAATACACTTGAGGGGATAAAATTATGTCAATGCTTATTTAGAAGATGATCAAAGGCTAGGAATGAAGAATGTTAACATATGATTCAGGTTCAACCAGGTAAATTGAGAAATCAAAAAGCTAGTCTTTTGATAAAGAGGGCCATAATGCATATATGAAGGTAAGGTGCAGTGTATCCAAGAATGATTCAATGAATAATAGAGAAATGCATCCAATTTTTTTTAGAGTGCTTAGTGGAAACAAGGTGCAAAAGTAAATCACTTGGTGAATGAGAGAGTGAAAAGTATATTATGTGCAGTTTTTTTCTAAATGGATGCAATTAGACTCTAATGAGAGGTAATCCATACAAATTAATTGGATTCCAGAATTGGAAAAAACCCATGAATATTTAAGATAAGTAGAAAAGGGTATCATAGGTGTATGCCAATCTAGTTGGAGTATATTGCAACACTCAAATAACTATGACAACAATGAAAAAGAATTTCTAATACATGTAGAGAATGTTGAGTACATTTCAAGGGCACTGAGTGCATTTCCAAGGTAGATTGGGATGGAAAGTCAAGAAGAAAACAAATAGAGATGGAAGAAGACACACAAGGAAGAAAATGGTTGTATGATTAGCATGGTATGCAGAAGAGATGGAACCTAAAAGGAACTATCTCAATTTTACAAGGAAGATGGTCAAGATTGTACAATTGTTTGAGGAATCAAAGAGTTGCAGAGGGAAGTGTAGGGATGCATAACATGTATTGAAGTGTTGACAAAGGACTCAGAATATTAGAGCCAATGTTAGTATTCATATGCTACAAAGTCTGAATGGATCGCAAGCGAGAATCCATAGAGATTATAAAATAAAACATGAAACCAATAGGTGAAGAAGGTCATTTGCATGCACTAGGAGTTAACATGGGACTCCATAGCATTGAAGGTAGAAATGTAGTGAAGGCTACAAATACTGTTGTAAGAGATGGAAAAAAAAAGGTATCATGAGATGAGGTGTGACTCAATGGAGTGGATGAGTTATATCTATGTGCAAGCATAGGAATCCAAGAAAAATGAATTGTTAAGATATGATTTAACTACTTATTATCATAGAAAGAGAGTTGCCTCTATTATCAGAGTGCATAGTGGAATTAGGGTACAGGTGCAAAACAAGGAGTGTAGAATTCCATTTGGAGCAGAGTGTTTTTGAGTGACCAAGCAATGAATCACTCAATGGAGTGAAGAGAGGTATTTAATTTGAGAAAAGCTATAGATAGAAGAGGGTATTGGAAAAGAGAGAATAAAATAAATATTTCAGAATGTTGAGATGCCAATCAATGAGAATGGTATTTCAAGACTGGTTTGGTTAATGAAATTGGGAGTGGTTAATTAGATTGTAGTGTTAATATTCAACTAGTGTAGTTCATGTTACAACACTATGAATATTGATAATTTTATCCAAAAAAATATTGAGACAAGATTCTCTGCAAAAAGGAAGCAGTTGTGAGATGGAAGCACTAGTGGATCCAGTGGCTAGAAATGAAAAATGGCCAAGTGGGGCTTGGCTAGAAGGTTTAGAATAGGGATTTGTGATGCATAGATAAGTAGAATGGTAGAGCACAAAGTAGCAAGGATCTATAGGAATTCAAGGACAACCATATACAACAACAAAAGTAAATAAATAAAGATGAAATAAATATGCAGTAGAGTGCATAATGGAAGGGATGCATGATGCATATAATAAATCTAGAATCCATGTGCATGGAGTAGGCATGATGAGATTGAATGGTTAATTCATATTGATGCGTATTTATGCATATGAACATGCCTAGACATGTATATGACATGCGAGTAGACTAAGAGTAGTCTACTGATAGATATACATGAATCAATGATGTTGTGATATTTGAATAAGACTAATGATGGATTGTGTATCCAAGAAATTGTGTATAACATGGATGAAGATGTTGATGATGTTACTGCATATGAAAACCATCCATGTGAAGACAATGAGGATGGTAAAACGTTTATCAATGGATGGTAAAGGGAGCCTATGAGCTTCTACAAAGTGCCAGTTGATAGGTAACATCAATTAATGTAATAAGAACCATGCATGTATGCATTTGGGGTTGTTATGATGCATAATGTTGAAGGGAATTAAGGTGAGAATTCCCTCAGAAAAGATTCTAATATTTTAAATTGATGAAAAGGTAGAAAGCCTTGAGTACACACATTCTATGTAATGCTTGAATGCATTTATGATATTTTTAATTTCATATTGTATTATGTTGGTTATGAGGTCATAACAAAGTCAAG
This sequence comes from Picea sitchensis, assembly GCA_010110895.2. Taxonomy (NCBI): domain Eukaryota; kingdom Viridiplantae; phylum Streptophyta; class Pinopsida; order Pinales; family Pinaceae; genus Picea; species Picea sitchensis. The sequence goes on from SNQJ01S0090604.1 coordinate 25,162, forward strand.
ATAGGAGACATACTCCTGTGGTAGCAATGCATGTCATTAGAGATGGCCATGTGTGAGGCCATGATGTGGTTGTAAATGGAAGGGATGTAAATTCATCCAAGTGCATGATGGTTTTCTCCTATCTAACCGATGTTTGGATTGCAACCTCTTTGCATACATGAGAGAGAGATAAGAGAACCATATTCCTAGTGTTGTGTACAAGTCAAAGAGGAAGTTATCTAAATGATCGGATAAGTAATTTGGGAAGAGTTTGGATGATGTGTTGAGGTGTGGACTATACCTTCCAACCCACCATGGTGGAATATATGAAATGAATATATGGAATTCCAGAGTCAATGCAAGGATGCATTGTGTAGATGTGGCCATGATTATTGACACATTGGTTTTTATTTATCAGTAAAGTTTGATTGCATTACGAAAATATTGGTGAGATGATAATGCATGTACAATGAATGATAGTTTCATTTCAGATGACATGATCAATAGCTGAATTCCATTTTTAAATAAACAAGGGTTGGAAATGATTGAATTGATGGTAAAATACAATTCTGAAATCATTTAATGAACTGTTGAAAATGTGCATGAATGCTAACAATTTGTTTGGTTGCATGAAAGTTGAGAAAATATAGGAAGAATGGTCTTGGATGTGGAAACATTGTAAGCCCATAAAGAATATTGATGCCTACAATTGCAAGAGACAAACATAATGAACAAAAAACTCATGCACGAGAATTGTTTTTTCTTGTTAAGACAGATTTGAGAAATTGATAATTGCAAAATGTTATGATATGCTAACAATTTGTTTGACTGCATGGACATTGAGAAAATTGCAGGAAGAATGGTCTTGGATATGGAAGGGATGTAAGCCCCTAAATAATACTGATATCTACTACGGCAAGAGCCAAACATTATGAATAGAAAAATCATGCCTGGGAAATTATGTTTTCCTGTGTAAAACTTTGAAAATTTATAAATGAAAATTGTATGATGATGTCTCATATTTACTATATCTAGAATCAAGTTGGAATTCATCTGTGTAAGAACATCTTGGAAAATGATGGATTTCCTGAGGAATTGTATAACTGTGAAATGGATTCTTGAGACCAGAGGGTGAGTACAACAACCAGAAACAAGTTTTCAGGCTTGCAGAAGAACCAGGTTGTTAGGATTGAAGAGTGAACTCTAGTGTGAGTTGGATGTTGAAGAACCAGGTTGTCAAGCCCGAAGAGTGAACTCTTGTGTGAGTTTCACTAAAACAACAAGGTTTCTACTGGTTATTTCTTGATAGTTATTCCTAGAAATAAGTTTCCCTTGAGTTCCCGATAATGAGATTCCTGGTTACCTTTGCCAGAGAAAATCTAATAAAAAAATGTTGCATCCCGATGGACTGGGGATAGTGAATGGGGCACATTTGTTGGGTCATCCATGATGAAAGAATGGTACAACTTGATGGAGTTAGAGAAGTGAAGGGGGTACATTCCTTGCATTGGGAAGGTCGAGAGAAAGAGATCTCGTGGAAATCGAGATAGTTGTAGGATAATTCCAGTGGGTTATGTATTTATGTTTCGGGGCAGGAGTGCCTATGTATGTATGTTTTGGGGTCGGGGTGCCTATGCATTTATAGTTTTTGGGTAGGATTTCCTATGTATTTATATTTTGGATGGAATTCTTATGTGATATTAGGAAGGAGAGCCTATATATTGATTAAAGATCAGAGAACCTAGGATTTTAATTGTATATACACCTTTGTGGTGTTGTGCACCAAGGACAGTGCAAAAATAAGGGGGAGGGAAATGTAACATTGTAAGTTTTAGTTCCCACAAATTATAATGTAATTGTATAAATGTGAATTAGGTTGGTGAACCAATATGATGGGGCGAAGAACCCATATTGATTAAAATGGCCAAGGGACAAAACTATGTATTATGTACATTGAAATGGTAAATAAAAGTAGTAATCGCTGGTTGTGATACAAAAGGGATAAAAATGATGGGGGGCTATGATTCCACAAGAGAGAGGGGCCTAAGGGGTATTTATTCATGGGTATTAATCCAACCCATTTTCCTGAATTGTTATCTTTGTGTAAACCTTCTTTTTATTGTTGAGTGTTCCTAAAGCCAATCATTTATTTCATGTAAGAGGGTGGATGTGAAGAGTCACATCCCATAGTTATTGGGGAGCATAGGGATGAAGTACAATAAACATTGAGTAGAGTGATCAGTCAAAAAAATAATTTTGTATGGCCAAAAGAGACAGTTTTTGCATGTAATTTTGGACAGTAAGTAGAGAGCTAAGTGCTTGGAAGGGAACCAACCATCTTATGCTTGAAGGAAGAAATTTTTGGTCTATGTTTTGTTCTAGAAATATGGCCTGTGTGTTAGTAAAAATGGGATATAAGCTTGTAGTGCATTTTTCTGTTGAGGAAATAGATCAAGAGCCTTGTGAAGGTGGTTATGAGCACTCCTGAAGCAACTGAGATTTCCTGAAGTCCCCAACTAAGAGATTCTTGATCAACTGAGTGCACTGGAATCCATAATAAATGAACGATACAACATGAGGGACTGTGAGAAGTGAACGAGGTACATTCCTCAAGTTGTGTAGGTTAGGGGGAAGAGAGAGTTGGTGGATTGGAGTTGTTGTAGGAGTAGAACCCGGGTCTTGGGTTGCTAAGTGTGGAGAGTGGACAACCGGAGGGACATATACTCTTTTGGGATCATAGCCTCAACTTGGGGGTGGCCTTATATTGAGAGAAAAAGAACAGTGGTGCCTATGGTTGGGAGGTTCATCCTTTGTACACAACCAGTTGGTTAATTATTAACATATAAGTGTTATGTTGTTTTCTATATGATTATTCTAGTATGTAAATGTTTATATGAATGTTGTGTTTTTTCTGTGTGCTTACTAGATGCATTCATTTTTTAATATATGTTGTTAGATGCATGGGAAAATCAGGATGTTGCATTGCAGTAATTTTATGGGCCTACTACACCTTGGGGGTTATTTTATATGTATGCGTGCATTTTTAAATTCGTTTTTAGCAGGATAATTTGTTTTCTACAGTGATGGGACTAATATTGGATGGCTAGGTACGTTATAGGACATAGCAATGTCGTTGACATAGATGTGGACATGGAACTAGCTAAATGCATCATGGAGAACCATGTTGGCCCTAAAGAAGCAACCCCCTAAGGTCTAGATTTAATGTATCTCTCTGTTTTTGTCATGTTTCTTTGGGCATTATTTTTTATAAAACAATATGAACAATATACTTACCAGACATATAGGGATTGTGGCTTGCGAAGGGTGGCTATAACCTTTTTTGGGTGAATTTTTTGTTTTTTTTGGACCTTTAAACCTGTAGGTTAAAGTTAGACTTCTTATATTTTGTATTACTATGCTGACTGGTTCGGCCACAACCCTTTTTTAATAAAAAAAAATTAAAATGCCTACAATAGACACCCACTAAAATTTAAACCTCCATCAGAAAAATCCATTTAAATAGTCATGTTCATAGACACTCATTTATATGTAAACCAATATTAAAGACATCCACTAAAAGTAGCACAACCATCACAAAGACTTATTGAAAGTAAAACCACGATCACAGAGACTGATCAGGGGATCATTTTTTTCTCGAAAATTCAAAGTGCTCGGAATCACTTCAAATCGAACGAGAGCATAGGCCTCGTCGTTGCGAACCCAACGCAACTCGTTTCATCTCAAACGGACATCAGGAGCGAGAGATATCGCGATCTGTTTGAATCGTCAAACAGGAAAAAAAAAGGACGTTGACTATGCAATCCATATAGGCTGACATGGCAGGGCCGTACGATGACATCGCAGAGGACATACGACTATACATTGATGTGGCATGTGATGACATGGTAGTTTTTGACTGGCAGATGTGGTCGAATTAGGCTGTGACATGTGGCATCATTTTTGGTCTATGGTATGGTGCCACGTGGCCCAGTCATGGGCTGCCACGTGGCACCCCATTATTGGATATTGGTTGTTGTTTAAAATTGTATGGTGTCCATGGGGGTCGAACCCCAGACCTCCCCTTTGGCTCTGCGCTTTGGTAGAGTGTGGGCTACCACTAGCCCACACGTTGTTGCTTGTAAACCATATGTTATAACATTTATTTAAACTTGAATTATGTTATGGTCAACATGGGGGTCTGGGCTGGGGCTTAGCCCCAGCCCCCGGTTGCACTCACATTACATATGACCATGCCCTCTGTTAAATGGAACACGGGGCTTTTAAATGTGTAGCCTGTGGTTATATGTATAACCACATATGACTTCAACCTTAGCACGGGAGTTGGAAAATGGAGCCCTTTTTAAAATGCGTGAGGTCATATGACCCTCATGTGCCTGAGAGCTAGGCGGTTAGGAGCTGGCGTGCCCATAACCGTCCTACATTTCGCATTGTTGGCACGGTTTCATTTGATGCCGGGTTTTTATGCTTTAAATAGCGTGTGTGCTAGGTTGCATGAACAAGGGTGCAATTTGTAGATGCAGAGACAACAAGCTTGAAGAGGAGACTTCTAGGAAGCCTAACTTCTTCGTTTTTTGGCCAAACGAGGTGCCGAAAAAGCCCAGCTAGGGGTTTTTGGACGCTCTGAAGCCATTGGAGCAGTCTGTTGGTCATTTTGAGCATTTTAAAGAATGTTTTTGAGCACTTTGAGAAATTAATAATAATGATCCATTGGAAGCTGGACCAGGAGATGTAGCCCAAGAGAGGGGTGAACTCCTTTATCATTTGTTGAGTTTATGTGCTTATGTTCATTGATTATGTTGTTGGTTATTTGTGTCTTAAATGAGTAAATCCTATTAATAATGTGTTGCAAAGTTGATCCGTTTTCTTTTAACACATAAACTTTACTTGCAAATATTTCCAAGTTTACAAGTCTTCTTCATTTTTAGATCAAGTTGGTATCAGAGCACTGGTTTTTGAAGACTTGATTGTTTGCAAGTGTTTTGTTTTCTGATGCTCACAAGGTTGAAACTCATAAGAGGAGAAGGTCAACTTGTGGAGCCAAGTTCTAATCCTTCAAGGAGGA
>SNQJ01S0090604.1:32842-64927 GCA_010110895.2 Picea sitchensis
ACACAACCGTGTAAATGGTGCGAACTGTAGGACGGTTATGGGCGCGCCAGCCCCTAACCGCCTAGCTCTCGGGCACATGAGGGTCACGATATGACCTTGGGCTAGAAAATGAAATCAACCGTTTCAAACCCCCGCGCTCTCAGGTGTGGTCACATGTGGTCAAACATATAACCACAGGATACATTTAAAAACCCCGTGCTCCATTTAACGGAGGGTATGGTCGTATGTAATGTAAATGTGACCGGGGGCTGGGGCTAAGCCCCAACCCGGACCCCCGCATCGACCATAACATAAATTGAATTTAAATACATATTATAACATATGTGTTACAAGTAACAACGTGTGGGCTAGTGGTAGCCCACACTCTACCAAAGCGCGGAGCCAAAGGGGAGGTCCGGGGTTCGACCCCCACGGACCCCATACAATTTTAAACAACAACAAATAGCCAATACCGGGGTGCCATGTGGCACCATACTATTGAACAAAAATGATGCCACATGTCACATCACAATTCGACCACATCTGCCAATCAAAAACTACCACATCATCATATTCCACATCAACGTACGATCGTACGTCCCTGCCACGTCAGCCTATACGGACTTCACAGTCATCGTCCTTTTTTTTGCATGTTTGACGATTCGAACAGATCACGATATCTCTCACTCCTGACATCTGTTTGAGAGGAAACGAGTTGCTTTGGGTTCACAACGACGAGGCCTACACTCTTGTTTGATTTGAAGCGATTCCAAGCACTTTGAATTTTTGAGCAAAATTTGATCCCCTGATCAATATAAATGACCTACAATCAGTTGATAGTCTTGTTCTCTGACCACCAAAATTTTCTTCTTCACATTAGTAAATTCTCTTACTCAAAAACTCAATAATGTCAAAAAAATACTCATCATCTATCTGTATTGAAAACGATTGTGCATCTATGAAGTTGTCTTCCAAGTTACTAGGTTCTTCTCCATTAGTTATCCTAGATAAGTGATTTGGTCCTGTATTCAATCTTCTAGGCTTCACCACAACTTCAAAGTCAAATTCCTAAAAAAAAAGTATCCATCTACATATCCTTCCCCATAACATTGGATTATTGACTAAATATTTGAGAGAAGAATGATCTATAAACATCTTCAAATGTTTACCTAGCAAGTAATGAATAAATTTATGCAAAGCATATACCATGGCCAAACCTTCTCTTTATTTAGTATTGTAGTTTTTTTTTTCTGAATATGATAACTTTCTTCTTACAAATGAAATAGGGTGATCTATATCACCTTATCCTAGTTGTTTTAATACCAATACTAATGTTATTGCAGATGCATCCACATGCACATGAAATTCTTTTTTGCAATCTGGAAACACTAAAATCGATGCAGTAACCATCTTCTCCTTCAAAATATTCAAACTCTACTAGAATTCATCATTCCACTGATACTTAGTGCCCCTCGTTCAAAAAATTCTCCATTGGAGCAGTAATCTGTGCATATATTCTTATGAACTTCATGTAATACCCTGTATGACCAAGTGTACTCTTCAACTGGCACACTGATTTCGGTGGTGGTAAGTTAACTATGACAAAAAAATTAGCAGTATCAACCGAGAAACCCTATTTACACACCACATGCCCTAAAAAAATACCAAAAGGTGCATTGAAAATACATTTCTTAATATTCAATGATGTCTGACACTATCTACATCTATCTAACATCAATCTTAACACTACAACATGGTACTTTAGTAAGATATACACTATACAATCATGCATGTAAACCTCCAAAAACTTATGAATGAATTCCCTAAAAGTTGCTACTACTACTCTTGAAAAAATGGTTGGTGCATTCTTCAACCCAAATGGCATGACTGTATACTGAAATGATCCCTATTTTGTAGAAAATGTTGTCTTATGTCTATCTTCTGGTGTTATCCGGATACGATGATATGCTAAAAAACCCATCTACAAAAGAATAAGCTTCTTGACCCCCTACATTCTCCAAAACTTCATCTATAAATGGGGTAGGAAAATGATCATGTAGGAAAGAATCATTCAATTTTATCAAATATACACAAATCATAATCCCTCCTTGCTTCATTCCTACACTACCATAGGATTGATCCATTCAGATTCTTCCACAAGTTCTATGACACCAACTTCCAACATCTTGTCAATTTATTCCTTCACTTTATATTTGTATATTGGATTCAATCTATAAAGTCATTGTCTTATAGGTCAGGCTTCTGGCTTCAAATGGATCTTCATATCTCCTAATTCTCCCGCTAATCCCTTCATTTCTAAAAATATCATTTGGAATAAGTCAATGTACTTGCACAATAATTATGTGATTCTTTCTACTATGTGATTATCCCAATAATCTCCAATGCTTGCAATATTTTGGTTTTCTACAGTTCCAATGTTTAACTTTTTTATCTTCAGGGGTGAAACATAATCTTATAGATATAGCTTTGGTCCCTCTATTTCCCTTTCTTCTTCAACTTTTGATATATGGATATTGCGCAGATTATCCTTTGCTGGATATTCTTCTTCTACAACTTGATAATAGTGTAGCAATTATTTAATTGTCTATCTAGTATTCTTCTGATATGTTGGGATTATTTCAATTTTTGGTTATTCAAATATCCTCTCTCTTACCACTTTCAGTGTTGTATCTATCTCTGAACTTTCATGCTCAAATTAAAATGTAACTACAAAATTCTTCTATATCTCTTCCCAATTTGTAGTTTCTCTACATTGTTCATGTTCCACGTACCGATTATTTGGGATTCATTCTAATGTGTGAATAAAATGTCGTGGCCATTATTCTGATGGTGCTAATATCCATTTAGCCATGCAATTATCTACATGTTATTTAGGTTGTCCAAATCCCTCATATTTCTCCAACACGTTTTTCTTCTGTTCTGGGTCGAATATGATGTGAAATCACCTCTTGCACTGAAACCAATTGTTTATCTTCTCCTTGTGTGCACCCCACCAACAGGAAGGTGTATCTTTCAAATAAATATATAATACTCGTAATATAAGAATTTCTACTACCTCTAATTAAAACTTCATTAAAAATTCTTCGAACTCATTCAGACTATAAAACGTAGGAGGCTATCTTACCTCTGAACCAATCCATCTCAACACATGCATCATTATGGCACATATTCCAGTGGATAATTCATGTAGTCATTGTTTCTAGTTATCTAGTCTTGTGTTGAAGTCTGAAGAATAAGAACTAATACTCCTCCAATTGAGCATGCCATCTGTAGTTGGGATGATATAATCTTCTTCACACACAATTGTTTTGTATAACTGATTTACATCTTTTGTAAGAATGTTGTTTGTTGTAGCTTCCACATACCTTACTCCTTTTGAAGGGTCTGTTGGGCCCTTTGTTTTTGGATAAGAAGTTGTACAAGAAGGACTATAGACCCAATTTTTTTTTAGTACAAGTTGCGCAAGATACAAAAGAAGCTAGACAACAGAGCAAGGAAAAGTAATAGAAATTAGTTGTGAAAAGGAAAACACAACACCAACAAGGAAAAAATAGTTTCAACAGAAAAAGAAAGAATGTGAGCTCAAATCCAGAAGACCCTACTTAGCTTATATATATGGATGAGTATGACCGTAAAAGGGTTGTTTTTGTTCTGATGAGTGTGCAGGTTGTTCTGATGAGTGTGTAGGTTATTCTAATGAGTGTGAAGGTTGTTCTGATGAGTGTGGATGTTGTTCTCACGATTGGTCTGTTGTTGTTAGAATTGTAAGGGGTTGTTGTTAGTATTATCAGGTGAGGTTTTGAGTCCTGTAAATTTAATATGTACACCATTTTGGGAAATAAATCTCTATGACATGGGCCCAGAGTTGGGAATCTGTAACAGTGCACCACTGTGTATCTTTGAAGTTGTATCTAAGGAAGATCTGAAGATAATATATAAGGAAGGATCCAAAATTTTGAAATATGTTGCATTATTCTGTGTTTATTATTCTTCATTGTATATTTACAATACTTATTTATGATTCATAAGTTCCATATGATGTTTCTATGTATATATTTTTTTCTCAACCTAGGTAGCTTTAGTTCTTGCATGTATGAGTTCATATATGTTCTGTAGTTAGTTTGTCTTGTGCAAGATTAGGATGAATATTTAAGGTTCTGAGAATACACATAAGTATTCTCCTTTCCCTTCCCTATCCTTCCATCTTGGTTGTGCTTCAAGTGATACTTCTTCTCTCCAGAGGAGATGAAAATTACAATGCTCTAGACTACATGGTACCTTTTGTTTGTAACCTGAGAAGGACCCTGGTCTGATCAATCTTGCGCAAAAAAAATGCTTCTTATTGGGCCCTTCATTTTTGGATAAGAAGATGCACAATAAGGACTACAGTCCCAGTTTTCGTTGAGTATGAGTTGTGCAAGCTACAGAAGAAGCTAGACAACAAAGCAAGGAAAAGTAACAAAAATCAGTTGCAAAAAGGATAGCGCAACACCAGCATGGAAAAAGAAGTTGCAACATAACAATAAAGTATGCAAGCTCAAAGCTAGAAGACCCTAATTAGATTATATATGGGGATGAATACAACCATAAAAGGGTTGTTGTTCTGATGAGTGTGAAGTTTGTTCTCACAATTGGTCAGTTGTTGTTATGATTGTAAAGTGTTGTTGTTAGTATTATTAGGTCGGTTTCTGAGTCCTGTAAATGTAATCATTACACCATTTTGGGAAATAAAGCTCTGCAACATGGGTCCAAAGCTGATATTCTATAAAAACGAATCACTTTGTATCTTTGAAGTTGTATTTGATGAATATCTAAAGATAATATATAAAGAAGGATCCAAAATTTGGAAATATGTTGCGTTATTCTGTGTTTATGCTTCTTCATTATATCTTTACAATACTTATTTATTCTTCATAAGTTCGATATGATGTTTGTGTGTATAAATGTTCTTTGAAACCTAGGTAGCGTCAGTTCTTTCATGTATGATTTCAGTTCTATTCTATAGCTAGTTTGTCTTGCACAAGATCATGATGAATCTTGAAGGTTCTGAGAATCCACCTAAGTATTCTCCTTGCCCTTCCCTATATTTACGTATTGGTTGTGATTTGGGTGATAATTCTTCTCTCTGGATAATATGAAAATTCCAACACTCTAGACTACATTGCACCTTTTGTTGGTAACTTGAGAAGGACCTTGGTCTGATCAATCTTATGCCAACAAAATGGTTCCTTTGTCGGGACCTGTGTTAAAATGGAACCTGTGGGTAGGATGCTTCCATGGATTTGTTGGCACAGGGGAAGACCCAGGGTTCAACTCTTAACAACAAACCAAAAAAACCCTGACTACCAGCCCTTTTGGCAACACCTGTGAAGCAGGTGAAGTCTCACCCGAGGCAGAATTAGGGGGGTTACAGGACACAGGTGTCTGTAACCAGGCTGGGACACATATATGTGATAATGAAACTTCGCGGAGTATTTTTTTAATGCTTAGAAGGTGAAAATCATTAGTTTCTTAACCCTATTAACATCACAGAGCATAACCCAAAGATAGATTAGCACAGTAACAAAAAATAATAATATATCCTGAGCACTTGGCACTTAGAATTATAGATTAGATCTAGCATTCAGTTACCCTTAACATAAGTAAATCACTAAGAAATAACAAATTTATATATTACACAACATAATCTAAGCACTAAGCAGATCTATGATAGAAATAACATAGCACCAAAAAAACCATAAGACACCAGATATATGTGGTTCACCCCAGGATGGGGATACGTCCACCAACCACTTCACTTCTTTATTCTTCATAAAAATATTACATTCATTTACTCCTGTGCACTAAGCCACAGAGTCGAGCTTCACATAATACATGAGATATGCGCACTGAGCCCCAGATCCTCCTTCCAAAACTAGGTTAGGTCACAGAGCCAAATCTCTATTGAGAAAAAATCCTTAATGCACATACATTTGTTTGCACAAAGCAACTTGAACTAATTTCACTTAGATAGCTACTTTTACAATAAAATCTTCTTTATTTATACTTTTACAAATCCTTACAATATTACCTAAACATGGGAAAACCCATGGGCCGACATCCTATAATCCATTACAAAAACCCTAAAGAACCCCTTACTCGGTCCACATAGCCCACAAAATAAGTGAGATCCACAATCTCAGGTCCACCTGGGCACTCCTTCTTCGACCATCGTGTCGAGGTCCAAAAGTGGGTCAAAGCTGACCTAAGTTTTCCCAAAACTTGGTCAAGGACCAACAAGCCCCCAAAAATCACCTGTGATTCATCTCGAGTCACTCGGTTTTGGACAATGCTACTTCAAGGTCCTCGATCTTAACTCGAGCTGACTCAACTTGTTTCTTCGCCTGAGCTTCCTAATCAATGAGCTCTTGGATCATCTTCTCTGTAATAGGCCCTTCCAAGTGTTGTTCTACTGCTGCAACCACTTGATCTAGTTGTGATCCATATCCATCAATCTCTTCAAACACCTTGAAAGTTTCATCTTGCATAGGTTGTAGCTTCTGCATGACTTCCATTACCTTACCCTAGAGGGCAGTGATGTATTTATTTACTACGTGCTACTCCTGGGATATCTTTATTCTTTCCACTGTGGTGAGAAGCTTCATATGCGCCTGCAACGAAAAGGCTTGCTGTTACACCTCCTATAACTGCGCTTCTAGCTTCCTGAGCTCTAGATCCTCGATGAGGTGTTCATATGTCTGGGCACTCTTATCACTTAACTGTTTACATTCTAAGGCAAGGGATATTATGCTTTAAATTGTGATATTAGTGGTCTCCTCCCTCTGGTTACACACCTCCTATGGGGTTCTCAGTATAGTTTGGGCCTCTAACTCCGTTATCCTAGCCTGAAGCTACTGGAGGGTCTCAACGAGCTTCACTATTTGATCTTCGACCATCTCTTGCTTGTCTTGTTACAAGACTGGCACAGAGCGATATTCTTTACTTACCGCTTATTTGACCATGTCCCTCTCTGTGAGAAGTTTCTCCTTTTCCCTCTATAACTAGGATTTTTCCTCCTGAAACTTCACCTGAAGATCTACTTCCTCTCTTTCCTAGGCAACTACACTGTTTTGTGCTGCTCATAATTTTACTAAGAATTCATTTTTTTCCTTTTTCAAGGCTTCTATATCCTTCTCCTTCTCTTCCTGATCTCTCTGCAATCAAGATTCTATTGCATCCGCAAGTATTCTCAATTGTGTTGGTTCATCCCCCAATTCTATAGTCTGCGAAGAGAAGCAGTAGATACTGTGCGGGTCAAGCAAACAACTTGTTGCACTTCCTTCAATTCTTTCTCAATTCTTTCCATATAACTCCTCTTGCTTCTCTCCATATCTCTGCAATATGTCCTTAGATGCATCCTCCATGGCTCCACGGACTAGAATGATGTCATCCTCAATGAGCGTGGCCTCCAACTGGGGCTTATTAGCACATGTATTCTTCCTTGTTGAAGGTTTCTTTGGAGAAACCTTCCTCTTCTATGGTGTTTATATCCCAACAAAAGTATCTTCACGTGGAGGGGTGGTAGCTTCACCTCCTCCTTTCTCTTCTACTCCCTCATCTCCTCCTCCCTATCCTTATGCTTCATCTTCTCCTCCTCTTAGTGAGCCAGACCTGTTATCTTCAGAACTGTTGTCCTCCTCATCTCTCTCTATATCCTGGAATTCCTCCTACTTTTTCTTCTTCTTCGTCCCACTAGACTGTCTGACATGCTCAACCCGTGTAACTATGGGGCTTCCTATTTTGTCATTGTTGGATAATTTTGCATCAAAGACATGTACAAGAAACTCCTCCAGCCACTCCTTTGTGATATGCTCCATATTTTCATCCGTTAGCTTGTAGTATGACTCTAATTCTTCCTGGTTCTCATCTTTGCATGCAGTGATGTAGATGAAATGAGGATCAGCGCAGAAATTTGCTATGGGTCGGTACTGGTGAAGGGTGCGCAGTGTCATGCATGGAAATGATTCGATGGAAACCTTCAGTTGCTGATATTATGCATGAAACACTGCATTAGACTACCACTACTTCTTTGTGTTGTTGGTATACCACATGGTTGAAAACTAAGCGACCAACAACTCCGAAGGTTCAATTTCTGGGAAGTTGGATCCTTCAAGAATTTTCCAAGAAAAAAATGTGATCAAAATGATCAGCCAACTATAATGCAATTCATATCCCAAGTCCTGGGCTTCATGGCAATCCTTCTCTAGTTCGGTGACGAGGTAGTTCACCAATTTCATCTGCATTTCCTCCACACATTTTCCTACGAGGTCCACCATGAACCTGGTGACCTGTGTGGGGAGGTTCTTCCTCAGTAGCTTTCCATCTAGGATTTGGAAAGAAAGGTGCATTGTTCCATACTATATAGAGGATACCTTGTAACCTCTCTTTCCTTTCTGTACCTCTCTGTAAGATTCCTTGATGCATTGCACCAAAGATCGGTCTGAGGCGTTCCCTGGATAAAACTGTCGAGGGTCAGAACCCTTCACACTTAAGCCCATGATTTGGTGGATCAATGGAAGATCCACAGTAATCCTCCTGTCAATCCATAAGTATCCATCATGATAGCATGACAGAAGGAGTTAAATGCAATCATTAACCTCCTGGTGGTGGCCAAAGTGTGGGATCTTCATCACATTCAACATAGTGGACTGCGCCAACTCCTTAATCCATGGTTGTGAGATGAGGCAAGGCTTATTTCCAGTTGTCTTTGTGATATAGTGGTGGGGTGCCAAGATAGCATAGTTCCTCCAGTCTCCTAAGTTGAATTTGTTGTTCTTTAATAGCGGGATCTGTCCTAACTGACTCCCAACTATGCGTATTCCTTTCAGAATGTATGCAGTGAACACGGTGTACTCAAAATCTCAGGGGATATTGTTGCGGTTAACAACGCCAACCAAAGGTGGAATGTATTCAGGTAGTGTTAGTACTATAAGTCACCTCTAGATTGCAGTAGAGGTAAGCCCAATACCCATCAATTATTATGTCACAATGAATAAATTAAAGGGGGTCAAATGGGCACAGGCTCAAGAAAATATTGCTTTAACTCAGAAATCTGGACCAGGCAATGCATGAGCAAGTTAGGTCTTGATTTAACTTTAGTTATTAAGTTGTAGTAAAGGGTGAGTAGGGGGAAGAAATGGTGAGGAAATGTAGAGGTATGCTATGGACATCGGGTCTTCCAACAGCCTAAGGAGGAAAACATTCGAATACAATATACTCTTGAACCCAAAACTTCAGGAAACTGAAATGTCATAATAATATTGTAATCAAACATACATTATAATACAGTCACAACAACTTGTCTAGATCACCCATGCCTGAGTCTTCAATTTCAGAAGAAAAAGAGATGATAAGAAAGTTGATTGTCATTAACAAGAAGTCTCAAATGGAAACACATAACCAGAGAAACAAAGGCTTCATTACAAATTTACAATACGAGATCTTAGCTCAACCATTGAACATAACAAAATATCAAAACCGAGTATTTATACTTAGAAAAATTTTCCACCATGAGAGATGGACCTAGCTATTACATTAAAAACCTTGCATCGGCATCTTCATCTGTCAGTCTGCACTTCCATTCTTCTGTCAGACATGATCTTAGACCAGTATGGGCTTTGTAGGAGAATTCGTTGACAGGGGAAATCTTAGCTGGCATTCTTCCTACATGGCCATATTTCCATGATTTCCAGTTATGGGGTGAAACGAGGTTTCAACCACCTTCCCCAATTTCATTAACTACTTTCATTGGGATCAGGGCAAGGCCTGAAACCCATGAATGTTCTAGGCAGTGCCTATTGACTCCTTCAAGTCAATATTGGTGCCTTCTTACCACATAGATATTCCTCTATGAGAATATGGGCACTTTAGCCTTTTGTGCAACTCCTTTCCATCATTCCATGCGACCTCGGGACATGACCTGAGGCTCTCCTACAAAATTTTGGGATTTCACATTTCAGGGGTTTTTACTTCATTCAATATAAAAAATCTCGATGCTCAATATTGTGAAATGGCTTATCAAGATCGACGACTAGACTCTCTTTGAATTTGATGGCCAAGATCGGTTCCTCGAACAACTTCAGCCACCCACTGCTTAATAAGCACATACTTTTCTTTACAACCCTTCTTTCCATACGACCTCGGGATGTGATCGTGGGCCTAATTCCTAGGCCCTTCACGATTTCATGTTTCGCAAGTTCGTGTTTTGTTCCATGTTGAAATATCTGAGTCACGAAATCGTGATCGCTTGGATCAGGTGACACATGTCCCTTCGCATATGACAACCCAGAATAATATCTGCATTTTGAGACTTCTGGCCATCGTCATTTTGGGACTTCGGCTATTGACATTTCTTACCTGATCTTTTCTGAAACGTCTTTCTCAGTGTTGATCATATGCCACGCATCCTTCTAAAATGGATGGCTAATATTGACCTTGCGATTTCGAACCTCTGCCTAATGCTAAAATTCGTGTAACCTTATGGTCTCGATAGCCTGATGGTCATCGATTCGATCTGCCTGATGGATCTATGTTGTTGAAAGATGATCTAGCTCACTTGTTTGATTTGAGTCCATATCAGACTGCTCTAAGTGTGGCGCCTGTGCTTATGTCTATGGTCTCTATAAACAAATACTTGGATGACTAGATGAGGGCTCTAGAAAATAAGAGGATCAGTGACATAGGAAAATAGAGAGAAGTGATCGAACTTAGAGAAAACATAAAGGCTTAGGGACAACACCTCTTAGGCAGGCAAAAAGGAGAAGGACTATAAGCCGAAAGGAAAAAAAAACTTATGATTGGGTCTACAAAAGGAGGAGAGACATGCACAACTATAGACTTAAGAAAAAAAACCAAATTCACATGGCTCTGACAAGTTTATGTGATAACATTTGGGTCCACAGGGGATGGCATGCTCCCTAGGAGTTGCTAAGAACATGTAGTTCCAGTGCCTTTACTTTGGGTTATGGAGGCTCCTATTAAAACCAAAATAAACATAGAAACATGAACGATATTTACAAAGGTTGGACGCCAACAACAACTTTAAACAAAAAACTTTTTTAGAAAGTGCCAATTAACACGGCCACCAAAAACTTCATCGCCCTCCAAATTTTGCAACCTGTAAGTATTATTAGGGAATATCTCAGATATTTTGAAGGGGCTGATTCACAAGGTATCAAATTTACCATGCTTGCCTTTGTCCAGCTTGAGTGCATCCCATTTTAGCACCATATCACTCATCTGGAAATCCTCCTTTCTTACTTTCCTGTCAAAAGTCTGCTTGATCTTCTATTGATGTTCATGTGCTTTGTCTAGTATCTTCTCTCTAGTCTGTTGGACTTCTACCAGCTGATGAATTCCTCTGATCATGTCGTCAAGTTTTCCTTGGTAGTCCTAGAAGAATTTCTCCACTGGCAAGGAAAGATGAGGAGGAAAGATAGCCTCAATTCCATACATGAGCTGGAAAGGAGATACACCAAGAGATTGCTTCGTTGTCACTCTGTCAGACCACAGAGAAAACTTGAGATTTGAAGTAGTATTTTGATAATTTTTATGAGGCTCTTGTTAGAAGACTCTACCATCCCATTTCCTTGGGGGTAGTAAGGAGTTGAGTGAATCAATGCAATACCAAACTACTCACAGAATTGAATCAATGGTTCGGCCTTAAAGGATGTAACATTATCAGTAGCAATTCTCTTCGGACAACCAAAACTTGCTATAATATCCTCAAGAAAACCAATTATTACCTTGTGAGAAGCACTCCTTGTGGGGATGGCTTCTATCAATTTGGTAAAGTAATCGGTGGCTTTCAAGATCCACCTATGTTGTCTGATTGAAGAAGGATGAATTTCCCTAATAAAATCTAGGCCCCATTGTTGAAAGGGTCCTAAAGCTACCACATGCTTCAATGGTAAAGACTTGTGTTGTTGCTTCCTGGATAATTTTTGGCACTTGACACAAGCCTTGGTTTTCACACAGACATTGGCAAAAAGAGTAGGCTAGAAATACCCATCCCTGAGAATCTTATAGGCTGTGGTCCTCCAGAAGTGATGTCCCCCACAGCTGTCATGAAAATCAGACATAATGTTTTGGGCTTCTTGTGGGTCTAGACATATTAAAAGAATTCCCAGAGGGTATTTCCAATACAAAACCTGATCAATCAGGCAATATTTTTTTTTTTTAAGATTTAAAGATCTTGCCTTTCTTTTTCCTATTCCGTCAGGAGGCCTAAATTCCTGCAAAAAATATATAATGCCTTTGTACCAGGTGAATTATTCCAGCAGAGGGCTACCCTGGGAACTTATATCAACGAACTTAGCTTGCTGATTTTCGGAACAAGTGTTGATAGAGTTAACCCCCAAAGATTTGCAATTAGATTCAACCAAAAGATTGGATAAACCTTGGCCTTTAACTAGTTTTGTGGGATTTATTTCCAGATCAAATTCAAGTATTTTGGCAATCCATTTTCTCCTTCTTCTGTCTATGTCAGGATGAATGAGAGTGTCCTTCACAGAAGCTGAAGGAACATATGTAATGACCTTTGAATGTAAGACATATATTCTGAAGGCTTTGAGAGATTTCACTAAAGCATAGGCCTACTTCTCCATGATGTCATATTTTATCTCTTCATATCTTAATGCCTTGGTGAAAAAGTAAATATGCTGCTCTAGCCCCTCGACATTCTTTTTCAATAAAACAACTGCCATTGTGTCAAATGAAGAAAAGGAGAAAATCATAAAAAATTTGGAATAATTAGGACTGATGAGCACAGGTGCTTCGGTGAGTGCCTTCTTGATTTGATTGAAAGAATATTTGGACTCCGCTGTCCATTTGACTTCATTCCCCTTCCTAAGCATGTCTATAATATGCTTTGCTAACTCAGAAAATTTGAAACAAACCTTCTCAGAAAATCATTTTTCCCAGGAAGGATTGGACTTCCTTCTTAGATCTTGGAAGAGACAAGGTTTGAATAGCTTCTACCCTGCTTGAATCAATTCTGACCCCCTTAGATGATACTATGTGCCCCAACAATTTCCCCTCTTTCATGGAAAATAGATACTTTCTGGAATTCAGGGAGAGACCAAATTTTTTTCATTTCAAGAAGACCTTTCTCACATGACAACAATGTTCTTTATCAGATCTGGAGAAGACTGTAATGTCATCCAAATAGATGAAAACAAATTCATCCTTTTCTCCAATGAAGGCAATGTCCATGGCTTGTTGAAAGGTTTCTCTTGCGTTCATCAATCCAAAGGGAATTTTGGCATACATGAATGTGCCCCAAGGAGTGGTGAAGGTTGTCTTTTCTCTGTCTTCGGGAAGGACAGAGATCTGATTGTATCCAGAAAATCCATCAATCATGTTGTTATCAATGAAGTTTTGTCTGCAAATGGTTACAGGAATACGGCATCTCCAAACACCTATTAGTTCACCCATAGTTGCATAAATGCATGTCCAAGAGGCAAAAACTATACAATTGGGTCAAAAAATTGAAGTGCCCAAATTCACCAAAGGAATCACGCACACATGCTCGAGATGTGCTACTTTATACAAGAAAACTTGTGCACATACTCAAGATGCACTACCTTATATAGGAAAACCTGTGCACATGCGTGACTGTTTACAGTAAAAGCCATGCACTTCCATGAACGACACATTTATTGTTCTTGTCGGCCCCTCACCCACTTTTGGTTCAACTCCCAAGTCAATTTGACCCTCAAATCTGAGATGAATCCAAGTGGGGGGATGGTCAAAGACCTAAGGGTGCCCTAAAGGGCCTCTTGTTCACAATAAGAACTGGTTGCATAATGCCTCAAAGCTATGCTATAAAAGGAGGCCATGGGTGCACTATATTTTCAAGGAATTCATTTGCAAGGTTATGTTGCTGCTATTCTCTTGGGGAAACCTCTTTTCTCATCAAGAGCATACTAGCACCATTCCATTTGGGAAATCCACATCACCTTTTGAGTGGGTTAGCTTGGGATTCCTTCACCATTTCTTTCAAGTTTTCAAGTTGTAAGAAGAGTTCAATATTTGGGGTCCAAGATCCCTCCCTTGGAGGAAGAAGGGACCCAAAGTCCCCTTTCTCTTCGATGTTTTCTTTTAACTAATACAATTCTTTCCATTGGTGACATGAGTCTTGTTTGTTTCTTGTTCTTATGTCTCTATGCACAATACTTTAATTGTTTTTTCCTTTCCTAGTTTAGTTCTTAGCTTAGTCTTTTATGTTTATTCTTCTAACCCTTTCCTTTATTGTTGTCTTGCTTAGCTAACCCAACTAAGCTTGTAAGCACCTCTGTTTTGCTCATTTAGGTGATGAAATAGGCACAACAGATTGGTGACTCCACTGGGGAAAGGTATCAATTTCCTACCACATTTTGGTTATTTTAGTTCTTCTTTTTACTTATTTAACCTGCAGGTACCATAATTGGCCCAAATCGATCTACAAAACATCAAATTCAAAGCTGAGTTGAGAGAATTCCATCCATAATTTTCTTCACGACCGTGTGACAATTATGCGCGGGTTTATTGGCCCATAGTCATGCATCATGCACACATGCGCCAAAATCATTGTATTACTCAGTGCCTTCTACGCACCTGTGCTCAAAAATATTTTCCAGTTCATGCATTGGCACTCAGAGCACCTCTGTCTAGTTTGAAATCCATGCACCTATGAAAAAAGCGCATATTGTAAGCTTTTTTATGATCTGTTCAAGGCCCATAGCCTTCTTGAAGATGATTCCATGCATGTTGTAATCTTCACCACACTTACATTCCCTCTCATATAAAGGGATTAGTCAAAAGACATAGGCACTTAGGGGTTAAATATCATTATTTTTCGTCTTTTGCTTTTTATTTCACCACATAGATGGCTTTCTTTGACCAAATATTGGAATCATTCTACATCACATATAAAACTTGCATTGGGACTAGAAATTGGATATGAAATGTTGAGTATGCTCTTCTCTCACGCTCCAAACCGATCTTGAGAATCAGAAAGAGGTTGAAATACAATTTCATCTCCCTTAGAAAGATAAAATCTTTAGGAGAGGAAAATAGCCCCCCCAAGACTCCTCTTAGTTTATTTTTCAAACACATCTCAAATATTGTAACGAGCCCATACATGCCCACATGCTATGAAGATAGGATAGTGTTGAAATTTACTTTCTTAGATTAAAATCACTAGGGAAGTTTAAAGGTTTTGTAATGGGCCCATACATGCCCACATGATCACAGTCTAGGATAGTTTCAAAAATTTCGTAGATTAAATCACATTAGGGAGTTAAAGGAATAGTAAAGGACCCACATGTCCACATGCTAGCTTCCTAGGGACTTTTTAATTCTGCAAGGTTGTACCAATGACATTTATCTAAATAGGTAATCAAAGACTTGTAAGGACCAAGCGAAGTCCACATGCAGCAAGGTGAGAGCTAATTCATTAAAAAATTGGCACACTTTCACTCTTTCACACACAAAGGTCATTTCTCACTCACATAGTTTTCATCTCAAAATGTGGAGGTTGAAGTAAGTTTCCTCCAAAGGGATTCTGAAACACCCCACCCTTTTCTTAACGAAACTATCCACTCCCACTTAATTTCAACGAGATTGTCTCACACACCCAATCTCTCAAACAACCACATCTAATTTTTTTCTAAAAACTCACTAAGTTTTCCTCCACAGGAGGTGCCAAAAGAAATATTTTAGTCTAGGTAGGATTTCAGGGATAGGCATCCAAATAAATCTTGGTTATCTGGTTCTCACATTTTTAAAACAATAGAAGTTGTCAAATAGGGAACTTTAAATCCTCCAAGTCAAGTGTTCCTAACACCATAAGGCAGGGAGATACCCATGAAGGGTTGAAGGCCGAGGTACGGTTGTTCTATGCATCCCCCCTTGAGGCACCCACCTCTTGGACGAGATCCAGCGCGTGACCCATTTCTTAGGGAAAAAATCTAAATGTCGCACTTTGACCAAGGTACCTAGTGAAAAAAATTTAGGACATCTACCCAGGTGGCAATTGTGGGCTGCAATTGCACCTTGATCAGATTTTGTGTGGCTATTGGGAAATATTTCCAGTTCTTTTGGGATATTCCCCCTCTATCCCTCATTATAACTGATTGCTTCATCCTTCACTAGTTTCTCTTCCGGTGGCTTCCGACCCCACTGGCGAGTGCTATTGGAAGGTCTAGTGCTATTTTGAGAGGAAGGACGTTACGTCTTTTAGGAAACGATCATTTTTTTTCTTTGTTCCCCCACATGGAAAAAATCCACCTATCCACATATATGCTTCTTTATCAAAAGACTTTATGTATGATGCCCTTCTGATTACATTTGATTTGGACATATATTGTGTAAAGTTAAAAACATTTCAGCAAAGGCTTTTGTTTATTTATTACTCTCACCACCATTCGCACACATTCACTCAGCTAGTTAGACATCATAGGGGACCCACAAAACCCCCATCGTTCTAGACGCTTGCTAAATCTCCCTCTTATTCTAGGGGGAGTTCAGTCTTGCCAACTCATCGACTCCACCTTCTCACACTCTTGTGAGTGTCACTATCTTGGGGTCAACTTTTCTTGGTTCCACCTTAATTGGGTCCAATTCCCAAGGACCACCTTCCACTCACTCTCCTTTACACAGAAGCGGGCGACCAACTTCCTCTCAAGGGGGAAGTACAAACCCACCTAGTCCCCTCCAAGGGTCAGGTACTCAGAACACTCACACTATGGTCAGAACTAATACTACACCACCACCCCTTATGTCATATTTAGCTTCCCTCAACATACCAGATCTGACTAAACTCACCAATGATCCCATATTGCATAACCCCACATGGCCTGCAATACCTACCAAACTCCCTTCAGACATCCCGAAGTTTGAAGGAAAAACAGGAGATGATCATGCCAACCATATCATGACATTTCACCTATGGTGTTCTTCAAACAACATCATGGACAATTCCACATGATTAAGGTTATTTCAATGTACACTCACTGGCCCATCCACCAAATGGTATGTAGAAGAAAAATCTTGGTCCCATGTGACCTTTGAATCCTTGGCCAAATCATTCTTGACCTTCTTTCAACTACCAATTTTTCATGACAATGGCCTTGAACTACTCTCATATTTCAAACAAACCACCTCTACACATATTTCTGACCACATCCATGAATGACATCGACGACGTAGCCTCTTTAAAGTTGACGCTACCCCCCAACAGTGTCTCAAATGGTTCCTCAAATCACTTGTTTCCCTCCTTGCCAAAGATGTGGCYGCCACCTTCCCCCAGTTTGAAGAAGAAGACATTAGCAAGGCCCAACAATTTGAACTCATTTATTCCCAGTCAGAATACTTATATAGAGTACTACCTGACTCCCCAAGACCTGTGCCATTTGGCCAAGACAAACCAGGAATGTCTCACTCAACAGATGGATTGATTGGTACCAATACACACCACAATCCATACCCCCCACAACCCACTATGTATGGTACACCTCTGTATCCACTGGCATATGGAGGAAATCGTTACTACTCCCCTCCCCTTTACCAACAATCATATTCTGTTGTACCCCCTCAGTCATTGGGAGAACCCCCACCGGTACCCATGTTGTATCCGGTCTCTCAATCCAGTATGGGTCCACACCCAAACCTTGGATATAACCCTAGTAGTAGTGTAAGTACCTCTACTTCCTATATGCCATATGGATCCTCTCCACATAAAAATCCATATTTTCCATTTCCTAGTCCTCCCCAGCCAATTAATCCTCCACCGGGACAACCACATACTGACGTCAACTTTGTTCATCCCTTTCCCATTCAACAGGTTCATACATTTGAACAGTTGAATATGACCAATCCAAATCATAACTAGAAAGGAAGAAACCAACACAATGAAAATCTAGGACCAGGTGGGAATGACCCCCACAACCATCCCATTGGGGGCAACCAATACCAAGACCCTCAAGGGGGCACCAATAACAATATACCACGACAAGGGAAGAAAAAAAATATTCAAACTAACTTCCCTTGTGCTATATGTGGTGAGTATGGACATTATACTCATCATTTCCCCCAAATTCCTGATCTCCAACGGATGAGGGAATCCATGAACTCACAGGGCCCTCCGACACAATCTACCCGTCAGCAGGCCCCACAACAGTATTTGCAACCACTGCCTCCAACTATTTTTCAAAACCCCAGTCCATACCAAGGTGTGATGAACACCCAAAAAATGATTAACCCTACCCCACCACAAATGGGGCAATATCCAAACCTGAGAGCCACTCAACCTAGGAATTTGATTGATTGCAATGTCCTCACCAGTGAAGAAATTCTTCTACAAACCCACAACTGTCAATATGGTATGCCTCCCGACTCTACCCGAACCACCTCAGAAACACTTCCAGCTACTATAGGACAACCATTGATGATTCCACATCCTAACGTGGAACCCATTCCTCGCATACCACGTATTCCTTTACGATGGAATGTACATAACCCCCATGCTAGGGATGCTCATAATTATAGTTTGGTTGATGACTTAGCCTAGTCTTCCGCAGCCATATCTATGTTGGAGGTCCTCCAAACCTGTCCATCACAACAAAAATCCTTGCTTTCTACCTTGGGGGTAGTCGACATAGCTAACACGCAGCTAATCACATTTGATTTAGATAATGGAGAACCACGTCTTCCTGCCCATATAGCCTTCCAGATACCAATTAAGATCTGGAACACCACAGTTTATTGGTGTATCATTGATGAAGGTGCATCCACCTGCATCATGTCTAAACACGTATGGCAGAAAATTGGCTCCCCTGAGCTAGTTCCCCCTACCATCACCCTTCGAGCTTACGACGGTCGACCAACATCTTCCACAGGGCTTTGTCAAAATGTCCCGATAGAACTTGGGGGAAAAACCATCCTCATTGACATTGAAGTTATCGATTCCTAGCTTGATTACAATATCTTGTTCGAACGCACCTACATGTATGCTATGAAGGCAGTTGCCTCTTCTATATTTTGTACGATGATGGTCCCCCATAATGGGAAGATCATCACCATCAACCAAATTACACATTACGAGCCTAACCATTCCACCAACATTGATAACATCCTCCCCCTTGTTCATGTTAGCTCGAATGATTTTCCAGTTGCCAACATTGGCCCCGGATTATTCCAAGACCCATCCATGTTGGGCACTTATCAGGGAGCACCACTGTTCCTAAACCCATCTTTTTAGCACAAGTGTGTGTAGTTTCCTCTAAAAGAGAGAATACTCCTATCACTGAGTCCCCTCCCCATATCAAAGTTCCACCAGTTGATGAAATACTACCTCAGGAGTTCCCTGAGAGCACCATCGCACCACTTATCACAGATCTCCCCCCCCCTCCAGGGGAAAATCCCAGTATGGTATCTACATCCACCCAAGATGGTTCCTCAACCATCCCTCCCTCCTCGGTCAGAGTCAATCCCAGTGTAGATTCCAATACTTGTTCCTACCACACCACCCACACTCCCAATCACTAGCACCATCACCGTGGTTGGGGGCAGACGGAAGAAGAAAGAGCCCATCGCTCCACTACCTCCCTGAGTTCAACTCCCTTGTGCCTTCTATGAAAGAAAAGGACACCCCACTCAAAAATGTCCTTCTCTTCCCGAGCTACATAGTTTTATCCAGCTTCCTCAAGCACACCTTTTTCTTACCACTCCACCAAGGACATCCCATGCTACTACGGCATCATCAACCACACACAAATAACATATACAAACCAATTTCACATGTGCCATATGTGCAGAATATGGGCATTACACTCATCATTTCCCATCTATCCCATACATCCACCACACATTAGCTACAGAATGCCACACATATCCTCCTGAGCTTCCTCCGACACTCCAAACCAAGGCTCCTATGAATGTAATTCATTATATTTCTTCATCGGTCCTCAAGCAAAGGGGAGGTCCATGTCTTCCCACCAAATTATGGCCTGGTCACCCATAATGTCAGTGAAAATGGGATTGCATTATGGACCCATCGTCCATATCTAAGCCCTTTTCCCCACTTTCATTTTTTGGTATAGGAGCCCATAAGCTCCATTTTCTGAACCATCTTCGGCCACTTGCACAGACATTTTCATCAGATTATCATTTTCCCTTTTCCCTGGAGGAGAATATTTCCATGACGCACTCAGGTATGCCTGCTCATGTTCAAAATTATCAAATAATTGTTATATGTCCTTTATTTTCAGATATTGTTCACATCGGGTATTTAGTTTTCATGTGTGTAGGTACTAGGTCATCACACACCAGCGCATCCCCTTCAGGTATATGATCAAAACTGGCATGTAATCATTCCCTTTGAATCTCAATTGCATATCCAGTCACAACCTATGAAATGTGCCTGTAGGATCCTCATATCCATCTCTGCAATACTGTCACCTCTGCTACATTTTTGGTATTGTCACCTGGTAGCACTGTCCCCCACATGAGTTGTCCCATTCATAGTCCCCCTTGGCACTTTGACACTCATGCTTCTTTCACCCCCTAGGGATGGGAGTCTCGATAGTCTTACGCATTTCTGAGAATCAACCACATACTCAATATCCTCATTTTTCTAGCTTTCCCAATGGACTCCCAGGTTATCTCTTCAAGATTCTATTTTGACTGCACCTCCATAGTATCATTAAACATCCATTTCATCCACAATCAGTTTTCCCATATGAAAATTTCCCTCCATTCCATTTACCTCATACAAAGACCCACCCATGGGGCCCCCAACCTCCACTAGTTCTCCACGCAAATTGCACCCTAAACGGTCCAACCATTTTGCACTGGGGAACCCATTTCTGTATTTGTACACTCATCCAAAATTATTCTTTATTCATTTGGTAATTATAAAAAGCCTTTGTTTCCAGCATTTACATAGCTTTTTGTCTTCACCCTTGGCGACCTTCGTTTCCTAGCAAAGCAACCCATGTCTTCCTTGGTTAGGGAATTTTTTTTAAACTCCTACCCTTGCTGACATTATACATAAACCTCGAGTATCTTACAAGTCCATAAACCCTTTTGATCTCTTCGTTTGTCCATTTTGTCATGCCTCAGGAATAATTTACCTGCATCTAGATGTCCCCCTGACACTAGATTCAGTTTCACAGTTGCTTCCACTTTACACCGCTCCCCAACCGAAGACAGTCTTGTGTCTCACTACTCCTCAACTTCGTCCATGTTCCTCATCAGTTCCTGATTTTGTCCAAGCAGATTTCATGAATCCCTCCACTTCTCGAAGTCACATCTCCATTTCTATCAACATCAGCACATTTTCCAGGAGGGAGACAATATCTTGACTCTCATTACCTTTACAATGAGGTGTATCAGACAACATAGAGAGAACCATCATTGCCCTCTGTTGTCATTGATCCCCATGACATTCAACTTCAACTCTTTTTCATGTTGCAGTGGGTCTTATTTTGCAACTATTGCAGTTTATTTTCATATATGCCAAAGACCTCTGAAATTTGATAGGCTATCAATGCCTGCGTATCATCAACACCTCTCATAGGTGTCCTTACCTTTTTTCAGAGTTTTTTCACCATCGGAATTTTCCTCTGTCATTATCAAACTACCCCGGAGGGCACTGCAATGATCTACACCAACACATAGTTTCAGTTACTGTATTACACATTTTTGAGTTACATAGCACAAGCATGGGGCATGCCTGCCTTGTTTGTACACAGTTTATTTTTACACCTTACGAAAGGTTGGTTTCTTCAAGTTCCCCTCTCCCTCTAATGGGTTGCTCTTGATACTCTCATTATCACTCTCTCTTACAATGATACTCTCAGTAGAAGAAACATTGATGAATTTCGTCTATACATATGATCCTAACCTCATCCATCAGGGGGCATCTGTTATCACTAAAATTTCATCCGAAAATGGTTATAGGAATCCA
This sequence comes from Picea sitchensis, assembly GCA_010110895.2. NCBI lineage: Eukaryota > Viridiplantae > Streptophyta > Pinopsida > Pinales > Pinaceae > Picea > Picea sitchensis. The sequence goes on from SNQJ01S0090604.1 coordinate 54,831, forward strand.
TCATCTCCAAACACCTATTAGTTCACCCACAGATTCATAAATGCATGTCCACGAGGCAAAAACTATACAATTGGGTCAAAAAATTGAAGTGCCCAAATTCACCAAAGGAATCACGCACACATGCCTGAGATGCGCTACTTTATACAGGAAAACTCGCGTACATTCTCGAGATGTGCTACTTTATATAGGAAAACCCGCGCACATGTGCGCCTGTTTATAGTAAAAGCCACACACTTCCATGAATAGTGCATTTATGGTTCTTGTTGACCCCTCACCTACTTTTGGTTCAACTCCCAAGTCAATTTGACCCTCAAATTCAAGCTGAATCCAAGTGGGGGGCTGGTAAAAGACCTAAGGGTTCCCTAAAGGTCCCCTTGTTCACACTAAGAACTGGTTGCATAATGCCTCAAAGCTATTCTATAAAAGGAGTCCATGGGTGCACTATATTTTCAAGGAATTCATTTGCAAGGTTATGTTGTTGCTATTCTCTTGGGGAAACCTCTTTTCTCATCAAGAGAATACTAGCACCATTCCATTTGGGCAATTTACATCACCTTTTGAGTGGGTTAGCTTGGGATTCCTTCACCATTTCTTTCAAGTTGTAAGAAGAGATCAATATTGGGGGTCAAAGAGCCCTCCCTTGGAGGAAGAAGGGACCCAAAGTCCCCTTTCTCTTTGGTGTTTTCTTTTCTCTAATACAATCCTTTCCATTGGTGACATGAGTCTTGTTTGTTTCTTGTTCTTATGTCTCTATGCACAATAGTTTTATTGTTTTTTCCTTTCCTAGTTTAGTTCTTATCTTAGTCTTTTATGTTTATTCTTCTAACCCCTTCCTTTACTGTTGTCTTTCTTAGCTAACCCAACTAAGCTTGTAATCACCTCTGTTTTTCTCATTTAGGTGATGAAAGAGGTGCAACACATGTAAATCCTAGATGCACCTATTACCCTCTGCAATGTGTTCCATCTTTGGAAAAGGGTAATTTTCCTTCTTTGATCTTTTGTTTAGGTTTCTGAAATCAACAAAAAGTCTTATTTCTCTACTCTTCTTTCTCACCGGGACCAAGTTGGCCACCCACTCTGAATATCTCAAAGGGACAATGATTTGGGCGTCCAACAACTTCTTTACCTCTTTCTCCATAATAGGCAACACCATAGGATTTATCTTTCTTAATTTATGCTTGAATGGTTTGGCCTCCTCCTTTAGTGGGATCTTATGCTCAAGGACACACATGTCGTATGTTCTGAGGTCTTCATAGGTCTAAGAAAACACATCAGCAAACTCTCTTAACAAATCAGCATACTTGGTCCTTTGTTTCTTTGACAGGATGCTTAACATCTTGACAAATTTGGGATCTTTCTCTGTACCAATGTTGCATTCGGGTACATCAACATCATTAGCCAATCATTCAACTTTCATTGCCACATCGTTTTTTTCAAATAGTATTTCCAAAGGAACTAGTCCCTTCAGAGTGTGATTTCCAGGAAACTGAACAATATGATGATTAGCGATTTTTTTCAGGAAAACATCAGCATGAGGATAACTTTCAGAACCTTGATCTTGATCAATATGTAGTGAAAAAAACTCATCAACAGTCTCAAGGAATCTTTTGATCTCAAGATCATCCTCAAATAATTTCCAATGCTTGACATTATCAGGTATAGAGGGTCTGTAATTTAATTATACGTCATACCTGAGATTTGGTGGCAAAGGGACTCTAAAATTTCTTGTTGAAATAGCCAGATAATCAGCCATGATGTTTTCTTCTCTTGGAATAAATGAAATGTTGAAAGCTAGGAAAACATTGTCAATAAAGCCCGACACTTCATTTCTATAACTTCTTAGCGTAGGGTGCTTATCTTGGTAGATATTTCTGACTTGATGGACAATTAACTCAACATCCCAAAATACCAATATCTCTTCAACTCCCATGTCCTTTGCATCCCTTAAACCTAAAACAAGAGCTTCATATTCTGCCACATTATTGGTAGTTTCAAATTCTAACTTGTAGGATAGAGATATAATTTCATGAACAGGTGAAACGAGGATTACTCAAGCACCATCACCTTCTCTAGAAGAGGCTCCATCGAAGAACATCTTCCAAACAGAGGTAATCAGAGGAGAAAATTCACAGAGAGTAAGGGACTACTTCCTGATTTCAAGAGGGGGTTCAGGAGCATCAGTAAGTTGCAGCAAACTAGCTCCCAAATCTATGTCAAGAGAAAGAATAGGATGGTTCGTGGGGTTTTCTTCATAACTAATAATGTACGCCAACTGATATTCCCTATAAAGTCTCCTATGCTCTCCCCCAAACACCGAAATGGTATCATAGGTGAGGTCCATCTGGAAAGTCCCCCCTATCCTTTTTATCCAATATCTATACAGAAGCAGCCCAAACTTAGGTGGAATGTCAGCTACCATGATGTCCATGATCACTCTTTTCATTGGCAGCTGGAACAAAGATACGCCCAAGTCTTTAATAACCCCAAGGCACTTGACCTTCCTGGAGTTGAAAGAATACAGGTCATGGTAGGATTTTGTAATTTCCAGACCAAGCTCTTCCATGACGATTTTAGGCATAATATTGTGAGATGCCCCTGAATCCATCAAACAGTTGTGCAACACCTTGTCATGTATGTTCAGTGAGGTATAGAATGGAGGAGAGGAGTCATATTTGTCTTCTACTAAAGGAACTAAGACAACTTCTAGCTTTTCATCTTGCAAATTGATTGAGTCTATGGAATGAGATGTGGGTTCAGACTACAATAGTTTAGAGATGCTTCTTTTGAAATCTTCATGTTTGACTAGCTCAGAAAGGGGTACAGGGATTCTAATTTTTTGAATTTCATGGTCAAAATTAAAAGAGGCGGGGGATTTAGAATTTCTTTCACTTATGGAACAAGAACTTTAATAACCGGAGAGGGTAATTGCGCTTTCTTACCTTTGTTTTTGTCCTCTATATATTTAGCAGGCTTGCCTGTTCTGGCAGGTTGCTCAGGAACATCAAACTTTCTTTATTTCTTCTTGGACCTTAGATTATATCTGTTTGGGTTGCTACTAGCCTTGTCTCCCTTACTCAACTCATTAATTTGGTTGTCCATGAGAGATTCCTCATATGCAGATTGAGTCAAATGAGGAAAGGAGGAGGTGTCTCCAAGGTAGTGGATTTCAGGATCAAAGTCCTCATCCTCACCTTCATCATGCATAACAAGGTTATTTTGGAGAGGGATATGTATGTTTTGATTATTTATATCTTTGTTCCTATGCTCTCTTGGAATAATTTTAGGAGCGTTGTTATGTCTCCTAAAGTTACCTCTGTTATCAACATTTTTTGGATTTCTATAGTTTTGTCTTCCTTCAAGCTTCAACTTCTCCATCTCATCAGATATAGATTTTACTAATTTAGTAAGTTCATCAACTTGAGGATGGATAGTACAGGAACTAGAGGTTGAGACTTCATACCTCCCTCTTCTTTTGTCTTTGTCAGCCTTGCTCCTAAGTTTATCAACTAAAAAAATATTAGACTCTACTTCAAGGGTTGCATATTGCATATGATTCAATGAAGTATCTCTTCTTTATCTTACCAGGATACATAAGTCAGGATCAAAAGTGCTAGCATAAGTAATCTTTGCAAAGGGTTCTGTAGGATTGAATTCAGTGGGAATTTTATTATACATTTTACTAAACCTCTTGGAGAAATTAGACATAGATTCCCCTCCCACTTTCTTCAGAGCCCCAAACTCTGTAATATAGTAAAGGAGATCCTTTTTGTCTCCCCAATATTTTAAGAAGACTTCATCTAGGGATTCAATCCTGTCGATAGATCCAAGGGAAAAGGCCCTAAACCACTTCCTATCTTTACCATTGAGGCTTTGAACAAAGATCCTGATCCATACATCTTCATTATCTATGGAATGATTATCTATAAAACTATAAGAGGCCTCAATATGTGCTTCTGCAGTTATGTCTCCCTTACCCATGAACTTAGGTAACTTCTTAAGGTAGCCATCCATTGGGAGGGAATTTAGAGGATGAGGAAAAAAAGGAGGGGCATACCTAGCAACTATTATAGCTTCCATTTTGGTTCAGAGGGGATTTTCTCCCGCCATTGGAGTGTGAAGAGGAGGAGAAGCAGGTGGAGGTGGAGTTCTGATAGGTGAGACTAGAAATGTATTTCTAGGGAAAAGGGTAGCAGAGCTAGTAGGAAAAGAGGCTTTTCCTACAACAATTATGATAGGGGAAAGGATAGTAAAACCTAGAGTGGGAAAATCTCATAAGGTCCTGGGTCTAAGCCAAGGAAAAAATTTAGGGGATATGAGAGTATCAAAACTTTCTCCTTTCAAATAGAGGCCAGGGGAGGAGAAAACAACAGAAAAACTGCCAAACATTTAAGGCTCTAGAAACTCCAACAGAAGATATAATAGGAGTATGAGAAGAAGCTAATGGAGTTTTAGAGGGAGGACGATGAAAATTACCAGAATCACCTTGCTCGGCAGATGAAGTACCTTCTTGAGGGGTATTTCCATTTCTAATAATTTTCTCTGGGTCGACTTTAGGTGTGGCTAGATGTAGTTATGGGTGATACCTCATGTGTCTGCCTTTCGGAGCCAGCTGAAACAATGGATTCAAACTAGTGGAGTTTCTAGGTGAAAGTCAAAATATTCAATGGTACTGAGTTCTGATGCACCTTCAAAATCATTAAGCTTTGTCATTCTATCCCAAAGAAAATATTCAATTTGTCCCGGACAACAACACCAGAAATTTTAGCACTAGAAGTCACCTTTGGATTGCAACAGAGGTAAGCCCAATACCCATCAGTTTGTATGTCACAATGAATAAATTAAAGGGGGTCAAATGGGTGCAGACTCAAGAAAATATCGCTTTAACTCATAAATCCAGATCAGGCAATGCATGAGAAAGTTAGGTCTTGATTTAAATTTAGTCGGTAAGTTGTAGTAAAGGGTGAGTAGGGGGAAGAACTGGTGAGGAAATGGAGAGGTATGTTATGGACATCGAGCCTTCCAACAACCTAAGGAGGAAAATCTTTGAATACAAGATCCTCTTGAACCCAAAACTTCAGGAAACTGAAACATCATAACAATATTGAAATCAAACACACATTACAATACAGTCACAACAACTCGGCTGGATCACCCATGCCCGAGTCTTCAATTTCAGAAGAAAAAGAGATGATAATAAAGTTGTTTCTCATTAACAAGATGTCTCAAATGGAAACACATAACCAGAGAACCAGAGGCTTAATTAAAACTTTACAATACGGGAGCTTAGCTCAACCATCGACCATAACAAAATATAAAAACTGATTATTTATACTCATAACAATTCGCCACCATGAAATATGTGACCTCTCTATTACATTCAAAACTTTGTGTCTGCATCTTCATCTGTCATTTTTCACCTGCATTCTTTTGTCAGACGTAATCTCAGATCAATATGGGCTTTGCAGGAGAATTCGTTGACGAGGGAACTCTTGACTGACAGTCTACCTACACACCTGTCTTTCCATTATTTCCATTTATGGGGTGAAATGAGGTTTCAACCACCTTCCCCAATTTCATTAACTACTTTCATCGGGATCAGAGCGAAGCCTGACACCCATGAATGTTCCAGGCGGTGCCCATGAATCCTTCAAGTCAATCCAGAGGCCTTCTTACCACATAGATCTTCCTCTATTAGAATAAAGGCACTTCAGCCTTTTGCATAGCTCCTTTCCATCGTTCCATGTGACCTTGGGCCACAACCTGAGGCTCTCCTGTGAAATTTTGGGATTTCACATTTCGGGGGTTTTACTCCATTCAATCTCAAAACTCTTGATGCTCGATATTGAAAAATGGCCTATTGAGATCAACGATTAGACTCGCTTTGAATTTGATGGCCAGGATCGGTTCCTTGAAAAACTTCAACCACCCGATGTTCAATAGGCACTTACTTTTCTTTACGGCCTTGCTTTCCATACGAACCTAGGCTATGATCGTGTGCCTAATTTCCATGCGCTTCGTGATTTCACATTTCATGAGTTTGCACTATGTTCCATGATGAAATCTCCAAGTCTCTAAATCACGATCGCTCGAATCGAGTGACACGTGTCCCTTCGCATCGAACGACCTAGAATAATATCTGCATTTCAGGACCTCRGGCCATCGTCATTTTAGGACCTCGRCTATCGGAATTTCTCACCTAATATTTTCTAAAACRAATTTCTTAATGTTGATCCTATGCCACGTGTCCTTCTGAAATGGATGGCTAAGATTGACCTCGTGATTTCAGACCTATGCCTGATGCTAAACTTCATGTAACCTTATGGTCCCAATAGCCCGATGGCCATCAATTCGATCTGCCTGATGGATATTTGTCGTTGAAAGTTGATCTAGATCGCTCGCTTAATTTGATTCCATATCAAACTCCTCTAATTGCAGTGCCTGTGCTTATGTCTGTAGTGTCTATAGACAAATACTTGGATGATTGGGTGAGGGATCGGGAAAATAAGAGGATCAGTGACAGGGGCAAAGAGAGAGAAGTGATCGACCTTAGAGAAAACATAAAGGCTTAGGGTCAACGCCTCTCAAGAAGGGAAAAGGAGAAGGACTATAAGTCGAAAGGAAAAAAAGCCTTACGATTAGGTCTACAAAAGGAGGAGAGGCAAGAAAAACTATAGACTTAAGAAAAAACCCCAAATTCATAAGACTCTGACAAGTTTATGTGATAACAGGTAGGATCGATGGGATCTACTTTTCATTAGCCAGATCACTACGATGCTTACTTCGTTGTTCTGTTTCGGGGTTGACATGATCGGAAAGATGTTTGGTTGAAGAGGAAGCCTGCATTCCCCTATTCGACAATGCATGGATACCTTTAGATATCAGTTTTTCCACCATTAGCTTCTTAATAAATTCTTCAACGAACTTCTCTAATTCACTAGGTTTTCCTGACATTCTAGCTTTTATCTGACAGGCAGGGTAGAAAAATAGATGACGGGGTAGAGAAATTGACAAGCGGAGTCTATTTCTAGATAACATAGCTTGACACATGGACAATTCTCTTCTTGGATCAGTTTATCACGTGTATCAAAAAGTGGGCCCGACGCAGAGACCAACGAGTTAAATAAGAGGGGTATCATAATAGATCTTCCAACGACCAGTAAATGCTTCCATCAATCTAAATATGTTCATTATGGTGCAAGATCAACATCCAAAAGCGGTCCATCAACCCATAAATGTGTTTTCTAACCATTCTGGAGCATCATTCTAATGGTCAAGTCACCTCCAATGGTCATTTAGCTTCACTAGGGCAAAGTCCCATTCTGCGCGGACCTGTTGTTCCAATGAGGTTCAAGTCCTACAAACCTGCCACCTGCGAGGTTCTAGTCTGCTAAGTTTTCCATGTGGTTTTTGTAACTTCTTGTAGATTTTCCAACTTAGACTTCTTTTTATTGAGCTTGCTTGCCTTATTCCCTGTGATATGAGTTTCTCTAACTGTTTCTGGAATATTCTTTCCATTTTTATTCTTATCTTCCCCTAGCACAGTAGCTTCGCACTGTTGAGGTGCCCTCAAGGATTATGAAGTTAATATCTCTTTTATTAACACTTACTGAGTGGGCATACTTCTTTCTTGAATAAATAGGTCCTTTAAGCCTTCTTGCATTCTTTCAACCTTGATATCTAATTCTCTTTCTTTACGTCCCTCCTGTGTTGTTACTTTGCTTTGTTTCTTCAACTTATCCTCTCATTCTTCTATCAGTCGGTCTATTTTTCTAGCTATGAAATCCCTTGATTCTTTCTTTTTCTTTTCTATATATTCTTCCTCTTCTTTCCTTCTGATGTGATCCTTCTCAATCTAAGTCTTACCTAACAATAGTGGGAATGGGGCGTTGTCCCCATCAAATTTAATGACTTCAAATTCTTCTTCATTCGATGTTCCCTGAATAATAATAGGTACATTAGTAACTCTTCCACATAGGGTTATCATCTTATCCTTAAACAAGGCTATCCTTCCCAAACAAGGTACCACAGTAGGATTTCCCAAAATTTTCCAAGTTTCTTCTGTCATAATATTCAATTGTGTTTCTTCATCCAAGACACAGTCTATGTTAAAGTATTCTATTCTTGTACTTATGCCATGTTTTTCTTTCAAGGTTTCTTGTAAACTGACATCTTTATGAACATCTATCATTTCTTTCAATTGTAATAACGTAGTCTAAACTTCCTATGAACTTTTCTCTTTATGACTTTCTAATATTCCCTTGGTCTCTTGACTTTCTTCATAGTTTTCTTGTCTGATGTGTATTCCTTCGATTTTATCAATAATCCTTGGACAATCCTCAACCTCGTGACCAATAACCTTACAAAAAAGACAAATAGGGCCTACCTCAGTACATTCCTTAGAAATATGTCCCGAACTTATGCAATTATAACACAATGTCAATCCTCTTTTTCTTTTAAATGTTTCCAAGCCTCTTATGTACTGTGCACTCCCCTTCGGATCATAGTGTTGGACCTGCAATATGAAAATTTTCTTTCTAGGTTCCTGCATCCACTTATTAGTCCAAAACATTTCTCTATGCATAGGAATAACATATATTTATTCATTGTCATTAAATTTACTCAAATCAACTCTTTCTTTCAACTACTCCCTAGCCTTCAGACTAGGACATAATCTATTAAACATACTTAGATTCATGCTTTCGTAACAAAAAATTTCACGTATCTTTCTCTTGCCAAAGAACAAAGATTTACCTCTTTTCTTCAAATAAACTTACTTTCTAGGCATAAAGATTTGCAAGTCAAGTAGAGTACTTTGCACTTCAGCAACAGATCTATGCACATAGCTTCTCTTTTTCTTTACTTTAGTTCCCAACAATCACAATTTCAGGTCTCGACAACGGAACCATTTTTTGGCATAGGGGTAGACCCAGGGTTCAACGCTTAACAACACACTAAAAAAATCTCGACTACTAGCCCTTTTGGCAACACATGTGAAATAGGAGAAGTCTCACCCAAGGTAGAAGTAGGGGAGGTTATAGGATGCAAGTGTCTGTAACTAGGACGAGACATAAATATGTGATAATGACACTTCGCAAAGTATTTTGTTAACGCTTAGAAGGTGACATGAATTAGTTTCTTAACCCTATTAACATCACAGAGCATAAACCAAAGATATATTGGCAAAGTAAAAACAAATAATAATATATCTTAAGCACTTGGCACTTAGCATTATATATTAGATCTAGCATTCAGTTACCCTTAACATAAGTAAAGCACTAAGAAATAACAAATTTATCTATTACACAACATAATATAAGCACTAAGAAGATATATGACAGAAATAACATAGCACCAAGAAAACCATAAGACACCAGATATACGTGGTTCACCCCAATATGGGGCTATGTCCACCAACCACTTCTCTTCTTTATTCTTCGTCAAAATATTACATTCATTTACTTTTGTGCACTAAGCCACATAGTTGAGATTCACATAAGACAGGAGATCCATGCGCTGAGCCCTAGATCCTCCTTCCAAAAATAGGTTGGCACAGAGTGTAGTGACCGTCATTTAATTTAACTACCATTGAATTAAAACGGAACAGTAAATTTGAAATTTACTAAAAATTCACTTAATCTAGCATATTCACTCCCATATTTCAATAAATAAAATAACAATTTACATAACAATTTGCATAATTTACATAACAATTTAAATACCTAGCTCTGATGCTGTCGCTCCCTTCGCTGGAACCTATCCGCAACAGCTTGCTCCTTAAGACACCCCAAAACTAGCCACCCTACCGACTAGTTCGCCTAGCCCTAGGACATCAATGGACGTCCTAGCCCTCCGAGCCCAAAACCCCTTAGCCCCGGTGCACTGTAAATCCCACTGTCAACTAACTCTGTCCCCATGCTCCCAAAATCTCCTCTCGTCCCCTGCATGAATGAATACCCCCCTCTCCATAATCCTTCTCCTTCCCTTATGCCTCCTTCACCGCCCTCGCACATTCACTCCTCCACCAAACACCTTATCCCTTAATTAATGCCTCTATCCATCCATTTATTTCTATTTAATGGTCTTATCCTTTATTAAAT
>SNQJ01S0090605.1:0-32930 GCA_010110895.2 Picea sitchensis
CTTTGAATTATAGTGCACTGATCACTTTACTTTATTATTTACCTTTAAAAACTCTTAAACCACTTTGACTACTTTGACCTTTTGGGGATTCTAGATGACATATGAGGGTCCTCCAACTTCGTAAGGCTATAACTCTCAAACCGCGAGGAGTTATGTGACATTCCACATACCACCAGAAATGGAATGAAATGTACTATCCATATAGAATAGTATTACCTGAAAATATATCAAAACTCATACTGTTATCCATCAAACAAACTAGGGTCCATTACCTAAACCTAGGTTCTCCAACTTCTCATGGCCATAACTCTCTATCCGTGAGGAGTTATGTGACGTTCCACATACCACCGAAAATTTCTTGAAAATAAATATCCATATACGATAGTTTCATTGAAACATTCACTGGCATTAATCTCATTATTCCACAAATAAGTATGGGTTCTCTAACCATACTTCTAGGATAACTCAATCCACAAAGCGTCTTCCCGTGAGGGATTTCACCATAAGGGGACCAATTTGGAGTTTATCCATTTCTACTTATTATCAACCATGACAAGAAAATAACTAGTCATATTTACATCAAACAATCTTGGGTCCATTATCCAAACTTTGTACTACGGGGCTTTCTTTAAGGGTTGACATCAATGACAACCATCCTTAATCAACATGGTTTTTATAGCACGAAGACTATTTTTGAAAAGGATTCTATGAAATTTCATAAGTACTACACTACCCTAACAAATCCCCTAACTTTGTTGAAATGAGTAGAAACTATACACTTGATGATGGTCTCCATCTTTGAAAGATCTATCTTGATGGTACCAATCATGTACTCCAAATACACCAATGACTTTTAAGAAAATTCACATTTCTTAAGGTTATCGAACAACTATTCCTTTTCAAAGTCTCTAATACTTGGATGATATGTGATATTTTCTCTTCCGAGGTAGAGCCATAAACCAATATGTCAAACAAATATACTATTACAAATGAATTTAAATAAGGATGAAATATATCATTTATCACTCGCATAAATGTAGCTGGTGGATTACATAAACCAAAACGCATGACCAACCATTCATAAAGAACTTACCTTGTCTTGATGGTGGTATTTTAGGTGTCTTCTTATGTAGTGCATACTCGGTGGTATCCCAATTTGATATCCAACTTGGTGAAGTACTTGGCATGCTACAACCAATCTAAGAAATCATCAATCATGGGTAGAGGGTATCGATTCTTGAGTGTGATCTTCTTCAAAGATATGTAATCGATACACACTACCAAGTCCCATCCTTCTTGAGTACCATGATTATAGGTGACCAATAGGGTGAGGTGCTTGGTAAAATTAATCCTTTCTCAAGAAAATACTACAACTATTTATTCACTTCATCTACTTCGAGAATAGACTCAAGCAAATACTACAACTATTTCTCCACTTCCCTCTTAGGTGGTAACCCTTTATGCTCTTGGAACACTCCTCTATATTCCTGCAACTACTCCCCCAACTATTGTTTCTTCTCTTTGGTACATCCCTTCAGGTATTCCTTTACTCTTACTAATTCATCTCTCGATTGATTCTCTCTTAAGGATATAAATACATACTTCTTAGTATAACTAATCAACTTTTTGGATTGGTTATCACTTACCAAAGACATATTTGACTTGAATTTGTGTGCGTTAATGATGAAATACTCCCCATTATTGATCTTGTGGTATTGGTTTTATATACTCATGAAAATTACATCCCTCACATACATGTAGGTGCTTCTAAACACTACACCACACACCTCAACAGGTGCTACATATAACTCCACTTCATCAATAAAATCTACACTTATAGAAAATTTTATCTTACATTGTTTTCTGACCTTGAGCTCTGCATCCATGTTTAACCATCCTAGTGGATATGTGATAGGATGATCACAAACTTCCAACCCAAGCTTGTTGACCAAATCAACTGCTATTAAGTTGGCCTATGAACCAAAAATGAGTAGAGAATCTACCTCTATAATTTTTACCTAGATCCTAATATGGAAGATTTGTATCATCTCCTTCTCTTCCTTCTGATGAAGGCTACTCAGATTCACCTCCTTTTGAAATGAAGTGTAGAAAATATTCTCATCCACATCCTAGTTGTTCTCTATCAAGTTTTGAATCCAAGGCTAGATGATAATTTTTCATGGTATCCTTCTTATGGTTCTTTGGATTCATGTCTGGATGTAGCTTAAAACCCTTATCTCTAGTGTGACCATCCATATTATAATGGTTGAAATGAATATTGGATCCTTTCACTGATGTGAAGTAGTTGTTGTTTCTTATATTTTCCTTCCCACTTCTTCGTCCCCTGCTTAGAATCATATTGGTGGTATTTTTGTTTAGAACCACTTGTATGTTCTTTCTTATGGCCTCTGTTCTCCAGGTAATGTTCTTGTACATAAGCATTGTCAATGGTCCTTGGTTTGAAGAGAATCGCTTACTTTACAAATGACTCTGTAGGCCCCCTAAATACTTGAGTAGTATGTCTAGGTTCTTGGGAGAGATACTCGACAAGATCACGATTTATTATTACTATATTAATGCTCAAAATTATGAAAATAACCAAAATAAAAAAAACTAAAGTGTAATAAAATGTGAGCCCTATGCCTAAAAGCTCTCTTTTTTCCAGTTATGAAAATGAAAATACAAATAAAGGGGCACTCACTATTGAGTTTCCTTTGACACTATAGCCTAAATTGATACTACACAATCTTCTTTGTCTTCTATTATGTTCTCAAATCCCACTCATATATGTTTATTCTCAAATATGGAACAAGTACAATGCTAAAAAAATGAAACCCCTTTCCAGGTATAATTTAAGGATGGAAATTTATCTTAGAATGTAGAAACCTTGGAGAAACTTACTAGTCCTTAATATACAAAACTATAAAATGTTTGGCATATTTTGTAAAAATGTTCAAATTTATAAAGTTTTATATAGTTTCTATATAAAATTTGGGCTATTTTTAGGTAAATCATTTTATTCCTATAGAATTTGGGAGAATCACTTTTTAGAAAATGGAAATTGGAGAATCATTTTTTGGAAAAAAAAACATGAAAAATTATCCCACGAAAGAAATTTAGCCTAAAATTTCCCCTACCCCTTTCTCTTCTTAGCAACCCAGGTATTTAACATAGCCTCATAGCCATCTAGGGTTACCATTTTTTTCATGCCTTAACACTCAATTTGTTGCTAGGTTTGGAGCTTCTAGAATATTTTGAAAGTCCACATGTGGCTAGCCCCACATGTGTGAGAAATAGGGGATGACATGGAATCCACTTCCGATTACAGGTATAATTTAAGGATGGAAATTTATCTTAGAATGTAGAAACCTTGGAGAAACTTACTAGTCCTTAATATGCAAACTATAAAATGTTTGGCTATATTTTTGTAAAAATATTCAAATTTATAAGGATTTTATATAGTTTCTATAAAATTTGGGCTATTTTTAAGGTAAAATCATTTTATTCTATAGAATTTGGGAGAATCACTTTTAGAAAAAATGGAAATTGGAGAATCATTTTTTGGAAAAAAAACATGGAAAATTATCCCATGGACAAAATTTAGCCCCTAAAATTTCCCCTACCCCTTTCTCTTCCTAGCAACCCAGTATTTAACATAGCCTCATAGCCATCTAGGGTTACCATTTTTTCATGCCTTAACACTCAATTGTTGCCAGGTTTTGGAGCTTCTAGAATATTTTTGAAAGTCCACATGTGGCTAGCCCCACATGTGTGAGGAAGGGTGGATGAAATGGCATCCACTCAGTACCATGTTCGCCATCAAGTTATTTCCAATTGCAGGAGGAATAACTTCCACATATGATATTTGATTAGGGTGATTTTAACACCATTGGAAAGGTATCAGTGTGTATATCAACATCAAGGGTATGGAAGCTATTCTTGAATTGTTTTGACCCAAAAAGGTGTCATTTGATGCCTCAAAATGGATTTGAAAGGTTCCAAACCCCAAATCTCCAAATTGAGACCTGCCACTAAAATGAGCCCTTCAAGCCAATTCCTCCAAGTTTTCCACCCAGAAAGTACCAAGATAGATGAAAAGTTACTTAACGAGCCATTATGGATCATACTTTCCCATTTACAAAGGATTTTGGTCACCCAAATATATTACTAAATGAGGTGAGGAAATGTTTCCTCTACTTCCTCCCTAAAGTACCATTTTTCCTTTCTTAGAAGTTATCCTTTTAATATGATCTACCAAAGGTCTTGTTTTCCTTGTCTAGTATTTCTAAACATATTTTGAAAAACTATATCTTTTTCCAACTCTTCCTAAGATTTTGGTGTTATTTCCTCTGTGGTAGGTAGGAGTTGCTCATAAATTTCCTTATCCAATATGCAATATGAGTCATAGAATTTCAAATTTTCTACATTCACTACTCAATAAATGCACATATATGGGGGTATACTAAGTCTGTATGTGTTCTCACCCACCTTATCAAATACCTTAAAATGGAGATACCATAGAGACTTGATATTCTTACCAATACCCTATGGCCTTTCCTTGTCTAGCTACAACCAAACTCTATCTCCCACCTTGAATGTCATCTTAATTTTGTGTTGATCGTGTCGGTCCTTTTATCTTTTATGTAACTTATTTATTGTCTCTTATACTTGCAAATAGATCTTACTAATATTTCTAAAAAAATTATCTACTCTCAATGCTTCTACTGTGATGTGTTCCCTTACTCCTCCTTGCTGTCCATATACAAAATCTAAGGGAAAAGGTGGAAAATAACCCAAGCAAATTTTGAAAGGGGATTTATTAGTAGAAGTATGAAATACTATATTATAAGAGTGTTGAATATAGATTTTTTTTTATCCGAGGTCCTTGGATGCTTCTAATTGTAAGCCCTCAAAAGTTGAACCAAATTCCTATTGAGTACTTCTATCTAACCAAGTGTCTATGGATGGAAAGTTATAGATCTCTTCAAATTGTTTTCCTTCTTCTTCCAAAATTTATACAAAAATACTTTGATAAATGTGGTATCCATGTTTGATGTGATGCTCCTTTGTATCTTGAAGTGCACCTAGACCTATTCAAAGAATATTTTGATTACTTCCTATCCTTTTTTTTTATTTTCACAAAGAAAAAGAATGCACATCTTGTTGAACTTGTCAATTACCAGAAGAAGATAGTCATGTCTCTTCCTCGTTGTTGAAAACCCACCCACAAAATCCATGGAAATTCTTTCCCAGGGTCAAGTGCATCCAAGTAAGGGATGGTATAAACCTTTTTTTTCTTAATATTGGTCTTGATGATACAACAAAGTATGCATCCTCTAATATACCGATCTACATCTTCTTTCATTTTGGGACAATACACATACCTTTGTAAGTTGGCAGTTGTCTTGCCAACAACAAAATGTCCTACTACCTTGGAGGTGTGAGCCTCTTTTATAAGATGAAAACTTTCACATTTAGGAACATAGAGATTATCTATATCGTAGAAAAACCCATTCTATAAATGATATTCATTCTTACAGACACCTTATTCTACAATAATGTTCCCCTATAATTGTTGAAACACATTTTTTAAGTCCCCATATTATATGTATGCCTATTTGTATGAATCATGAGTAAAATGTCCCATGTGGATAAGAGTTCTCAAAGAAATAATATTGGATGTGGGTGGTATTGAAATCATGCATGCCAACTTATTAGTGTTATCCTTCTTATATTTTATAGCAAGAAGAAAATGTTGCAAAAACCCCATCCACTTGTAATGTCTGGTTTGTTGAAGCTTAGTCTGGGGCTGCAAATACTACAGTGGATGGTGATAAATATGGATAACAATTTACTTTCCCATTAGATAATGCTTCCACTTCATAATAGTTGGAACAGGGACATACAATTCCTTGTCATACATAGGGTAGTTCAAGACTTGCCCATGAAACATTTTACAATGATATCAGGTTGGATTACCTCAATGCGTTAATACAACTCTCATAGAATATTCACTTGCATCTATATCCACTTTGAAATGATGTTATGACCGAAGGGGGGGCATATATATGGATAAATGTATATGATATGACCCCAAGGGGGGGAATATATGGGCCTAAATGTACATGTAATGTGTAAATACACATGTAATAGGGTCAGCCTAGTGATAAAGGGGCCTCATGTGCAAGTGTGAATAGATATATATAAGAGATCATGTATTCATTATTGGGAGGTGAATTGGGAAGTATGAAAGGTATTTGGTTATTTGGAGGGGGTTCCCCTATTATTTAAAGAGTTATTGTGTAACTTATCTATCTTGGAGTTGTGATCCACATTGAAATTTTGTAAATGGTGCGTAATTTTGTAATTTTATGATATTTTGAGTATTTGGATCATAACATTTGGTATTAGAGCTCAAGGTCTTGGGGTTTCACTTCTACATATGAGACACATTGGAAGTTTCGCTATAACTGTGTTTCTACGACGTTTCAGAAGGAACCCATTGAAATGTATTTAATATAAAGATCAAGGTACATTGGGTTCAAATTTCAACTCTTGAGGCCTTATAATTTCAGAGATATATCCTTTGTAATATAGGGCTATGGAATCATCCTGAATTTAGTCATCGTGGAATTTTCTCTATAAATATATTTATTTAACGTTTCAGACTCGAAAATCCAGATTTTCTTCATATCATCTTACATTTGTAGATACACCCTGTGGAAGATAGGGTATCTGACTAGTCCTATTGACTAGTCTCAAGCAGGTGTTCTAGGTAAAACAATCATAAATTTTTCCTCGAGTATCCAAATTGAGTGCGACTAGATGAACTGGATAGTGGACAATCAATAGTATTTCTAGTACATGTTTTCAGAATTTTATATCAATCATTTTGTGCGTGGCACTCTATACAAGTGAGATCTCCTGGAAAGACCAAAAATCAACAAGGTGTGGGGAAGTTACCATAACTTCCACTTGGCACATACAATTTTGGTCATACCTGTGGAATTGCAGAGAATAAATTTCAGAGTAATATAGGTCTAAATTTCAGATTAAGAAGGGATGAAATTGTAGAGATACATCAGAAGTAAGGTCGGTCAGGATGACAGGCTCCAAATCAATGGTTTAAAGGTATGTTCACTTAAAACTATCATAACTTTTTATTGGAATGTCCGATTGATATGATTCAAAATACATTGGAAAGATAACACATAGAAGAGAATATTGGGAAAAGTATTAAAACTATTTGAGATATTTATCCTTAACATATTGAGGTTGTTATTTGAGGGTTGGGATTAGACCTCAATTAAGAATCAATGGAAATACCTGAATTTACAAGAGATGAAGATAAATATGAAATCAATCCCATGGAATGGTTGAGGTTAGTAAAAGAATATGATATGACTCCTAGGAAAGCAAAATATTTTTTTTTTATGAAGCTTGGAAGTGGTGGATGAGTGTTGATCAAAATACTAGATGGCACTGCACATGGGAAGAATTTGAAAAACTATTCTCAGATAAATGGATTAGGGATACAAAAATGGAGGAAATGTATAGAATTCAAGATGAATTAAAAGAAGAAAAGGAAAATATTAAGAAGAAGAGTGAGGAGCTATCTAAGATAATATTCCTTAATGAATCACTCATTAAGGAGGTTAAGAACCTAAAGAAAAAAAATACTAGCAAAGGCAAGTGGGAAAAAGATAAATGAAGAGAAGATTTGAAAAAGAAAGATGAAGAGATATGTAGATTACTAAGACATAATAAAAAACTATTGGATGAGGTTAAGAGATTGAAATAAGAAAAGAAGAATTGTCAAAATAAATAAGAAATAAGAATCTTGGATGAATAATCTACCAAAAGTCTGCAAGAGGAAATTTGCAAGAAGGTTGACGAATCCTTAAACACGGATGAGGTAAAGTCATAAATGAAAGCCAAAATTGAATAAGGATGTCATAATTTGTTAGATGGGATCACATTGTAGCTTCAAAAGGAGAAAGAAGTCAACATTCAAGAAGGTCAATAGAAGATACTTGAATAAGTTGAACTCCATATAGAGGATGTACATGCCAAATATGATGGTATTATCTTGAAGGCTAGAGTAATCAAATACCAAGAAAAGATGATCGAGGATTCCATTATCGCTGAAAAGAAGATAGATGAAATGCATGTGATAGTGAAGGAAGACCATCAAATGTGAAACCATATCGACACCCTCATTACCAAGAAACATTTCAAGGAAGACAAGAAGGATGATATCAATATTATGAAGGAAGAAGATGGAATATGTGTCAATATTCATGGAACAAGGCATAACCAAACTACTCTTCAACAAGATATTATCAGAGACCAACAATGACTACAAATTGGAGAAGCTTCAACAAAAATACATGGAATCAAAGGAAAAAATTTTATTCAAGAACTAGACACCAAGGATTAAGACCGAAAATAATTGATTTTGGATGGATAGATCATCAACAATGGAATGAAGAAAGAAAGAACATAAAAAAGTCATATTACTTGGTTTCATCACATGTGAATCCTTTAAATGAAAAGATTTGAGGACAAAGATTTTTGAAGGAGGGTACTATGTTATGACCCAAGGGGGGGCATATATATGGCTAAATGTATATGATATGACCCCAAGGGGGGGACTATATGGGCCTAAATGTACATGTAATTTGTAAATACATATGTAATAGGGTCGGCCTAGTGATAAAGGGGGCTCATGTGCAAGTGTGAATAGCTATATATAAGAGATAATGTATTCATTATTGGGAGGTGAATTGGGAAGTATGAAAGGTATTTGGTTATTTGGATGGGGTTCCCCTATTATTTAAGGAGTTATTGTGTAACTTATCTATCTTGGATTTTTGCTCCACGTTAAAATTTTGTACATGGTGTGTACTTCTGTAATTTTATGATATTTTGAGTATTTGGATCATAACAAAGGATTATTCAGGTTAGAAAATGCAAGGACTGGTGCTTCATTGATCTTTCGTTTTATCTCTTTGAAATATTTTCATTCATTATTTCTCCATTGGAAACTATTACCATTGGATATTATATTACCATTGCATATTATAGCATGGATTGGTTCAAATACTGTTGAAAATAATTATATGAACTTTCATAGATACCCCAACAAAGATCCTAAACTTTGGTGACATTAGTTGGAACTTACCACTTGAGGATGGCCTCCATATTCACGAGATCTATCTCGAGTTTCCCTCAACCAATAATATACACCAACAACTCTAAGAAACCTCACATTAAGTCTTCAGGTTATCCACCAACTATTTTTTTTTTAGAGTCTTTAACACCTGCATGAGATGTGAGACGTGGTTTTCCTAGGTAGTTCTATAAACCAATATGTCATCCAGATACACTATTACAAATGAATATAAAAAGGGATGTGATACATCATTCATCGATCACATAAATGTAGTGGGTGCATTACATAAACAAAAGGAATGACCAACCACTCATACAAACCTTTACTTGTCTTGCAGGTGGTCTTCTAGGTGTCTTCTTCTTTAATACGTATCTGGTGGTATCCCAATTTGAGATCCAACTGGTGAAGTACTTGAAATATGAAATTGGTCTAATAAATAATTGATCCTAGGAAGAGGGTACCATTCGTGAGTGTGATATTTTGAAAATATTTCTAGTCAATACACATTCAGTAAGTCCCATCCTTATTGGGTACTATGATGATGGGTGAAACATAGGGTGAGGTGCTTGGTCGAATTACTCTATATGCCCATAGTTGTTGCAATTGTTTCTGGAACTGTACCTCATGCTCCAATTACTTCTTAGGTGGTAACCCTTTATGATCATAGAACACTCCTTTATACACCTTCAAAAACTCCTCCAAATATCATTTTCTTCTTCAATCTTACCAACTCATCACCCTACTATTTCTCTCTTAAGAAATATTAGTTCCTACTACAACTGATCAACTTTTCGTCATGGAAAGAACTTACTAGCGATATCTTTGGAGTTTAATTTGTGTGCATTAATGATGGAATAATTCACATTCTTGATTAGTCGGTATTCATTTTCTCTCTTCATGAATATTGCATCCTCATATATATGTAGGGACTTCCAAACAATACACCACACACATAAAGGGGTACTACATCTAACTCCACTTCATCAATAAAATATTCACTTATAGAAAATTTGATATTACATGGTTTTGTGACCTTGAGATCTACATCCTAATTTACCCATCCTAATGGATATGGGATAAGATGATCATGAAATTTGAACCCAAGTTTGTTCATCAGATTGGCTACTATGAGGTTGTCCTATGAACCAAAATCGAATGAAGCATCTAGCTTGGTCTTTTTGACCTAGACCTTAATATGGAAGATTGTTTTCATCTCCTTCTCTTCCTTATGATGAAGGATAATCAAATTCACCTCCTTTCACATTGAAGTGTAGACAATATTATCATCCAAATTGAGATTCTCTCTAGCAAGTTTCTTGAATCCATGGCTAGTAGTTTATTCTTCTTGGCATCCTTCTTATGGTTCTTTGGATTCAGTTCTAGATGTAGCTTCTAACACTTATCCTTAGTGTGACCATCAATATAACATTTTTTATAGTATTTGTTTTGATCCTTGCACTAATGTGTAGAAGTTATCTGATCCAGATTTTATGAGCAGAATGAAATGACTATAGATTATTACCAGATTCTTAACACATTATAATAGAGATATAGTAAAACTGGTTTTCTATTCAATAAGGAAATAAGCTGAAACTGTAAAATGCAGCGGAAAACAAGCCTACTGGAATGGTGACGACTTATTTCTGAGAAGAGATGTGATGACTGTGCTCATTTGCAAGAAGATGATTACAATGAGGCTCTCAAGGCCTTTTTACAATAAAGTTTCAAAAACCCTAAACATCCAAAAACCTTACCCTAGGAGATGAAGCACCAAAAGTCATGTGGGCCCCATTTGGGTAAGTTAGTACATCAACTTCCCAAGGTTGTAACTTTTGCATACGATCTCCGTTTTAGGCATCTGATAGCCCATTGGAAATATCTATCCAAGGACTACAAAAGTTGCACAAAATTTCAATGATGAAATTTTGCAACTGCAACATACCCCAAAAAGCATCGTTTAGGGCCTCAAAATGGCTCCGGAAGTTCTGGACCCAAAAAACTGCTAAAAATAGTAAATTCTCAAAATTGCTAGAAAGTTGTTTTGAGTCAGTTGGAAAAGGTGGGTGTCCACCGATATCCACCTGGATCAATGCTCCATCCTTAGGAAGCAATGGTCTCCATTGCGTTGAGTTCCCCCATCAGATGAGGAAATTTCTGTTGAATTTGGCCCCGGGTGAGCCACTTGCCATGGTGTAGGAGCTGCCCTACTTTGACGACTCGATAAAGTTGGATCCTTTGTTGTCGAGTGCCCTTGATATGTGTGTCCAAAATCTGATCACTTGATGCCTGTTGTATGGAGTTGGGGTTGATATCCGTTGGTTTCAACTATTCTGCTACGTCTGAGGTGTCCAATAATGGTGGGAAATAAGGCTGAAGGAGGTCCACATTGAACACTGGGTGCAAGCCAAGGAAAGGAGGAATGTTGAGCGCAAAAGAATTATCGCCCATAGCCTTGGTGATGGTGTATGGCCCATAACAGAGTGGGTGAAGCTTCCAATGGGGTCCTGTAAGGCATTCTTTCTGCAAGTGCAACGAAACTTTGTCTCCCACCTGAAACTTATGTGGAACCCGATGTTAATCATGCTGCTTCTTGTACTTGTCATTGGACTTCTGTAGGATATCCTGAACCTGTTGGTGGATGTGTTGGATCCTCTCAATGAACCGGGTTTCTTTGTTAGCCTCAGTTGGATTAGGAGAGGAGTCGTTCGAGGTGACTGCAAGGGGAAGTGCAACATCTATGGGACCCAATGGTTGGAATCCCAACCCCACCTAAAAGGGGTTGTGGCCGGTTGAGATATGTAGGGCTCAGTTGTAGCTATGTTGGACATAGGGAACACTCTCATCCCATGTGAGAGGGTGCATGGAATTATACATGCACAGGATATGCACGATCATTCGATTTATTACCTCGGTTTGGCCATCTGTCTGGGGGTGGAAGGTCGTGGATTTGGTGAGCTTGGTGTCCAGCAGTGACTAGAGGCTCGACCAGAATGTGCTGAGAAATCGACTATCCCAGTATGAGACAATGTTTTTTGGGATTCCAAAATGTACCTAGACTCATTCAAAGAAGAGCTTAGTAGTGGCTTATGTTGTGATTCTCATCTTGCAAGCAACTAGAATTGCCATCTTAGAAAAATGATCAACAACCACAAAAACATAGTCACTTCCTCGCTTGGTGGACAGGAGGCCTGACAAGTAGTCCATTGATATGGATTCCCATGGCCTGTCAGGAGTAGTAAGAGGGGTATACAGGCCTTATTTCTTATTGTTTGGTTTGGCAATAGTGTAGTCAGTGCAAGACCTGATATACTTGTTGACCTCGTGTCGAAGTTTCGACCAGTAGAAATATTTTTGTAGCATCGCCACTGTATTTTCGACACTGAAGTGTCCTGCCACCTGGCTGTAGTGGGATTCCTAGATCATCTTCGATCACTCACTTGATAGAACACATATATGGCCCAGATGACACAACAACCCATCCTGAATTATTTAGCCCCCATGAATTGATCAAGGAGGTCATCGATTAAGGGAATCAGGTACCGATTTTTTACTGTGATTTTGTTTAGAGCCCGATAATCAATGAAAAGTTGCTAGGTTCCATATTTCTTCTGTACCAACACGATTGGGCTCCCGCAAGGTGATTTGATGGGACGAATGTGCCCCTTGTGGAGAAATTCTTGGATCTGTCGCTTGATCTCCTCATTCTCTAACAGAGAGCGGCGATAGACTGGCCCATTGGGCAATGATGCGTCGGGGGTTAGATCAATGGGGTGCTTGAACTGGTAGTGTAGAGGTACCTTGGTAGGTGAGGAGAAGATATCTGAGTATTCTTCCATGACCTTATCTACTTTCTTCTGCTGTGTGGATAGGTCGACTGTAGAGACCCTGGATTTGGCTGTGATTTTTCTCTCATTTTGAGAGCAAATCACGAAGAAGACAAACTTCCCCGTCTGAGAGATGACCTTCCTACATTGCTTAGCAGAGATCAAGGAAATAGAACTAGGTGGGATAGCCTCAGGTATCTTGTACAATTTCTTGTTCAAAGTAATAATAACACTACAAGGCCTAGACTCATATACATCATGACGTTTCCATAAATAAGGTTGGCCCAAAAGAACATCACAAACTTCGAGAGGAGCAACATCACACAATACCTCGTCTTTGAAGGGCTTGATGTCGTGCAACAGTCGACACTGTTGCTTGACGTGGAGATCACTTCCTTGATAGAGTCATCCAATGGTGTAGGGTTGTGGGTGTGGCATTGTCAATAGGGCCAACCGCTTGACGACCTCTATTGAGATGAGGTTCTTCTGGTTACCATTATCAATGATGAATTTAAGCGGGGTTCGTTCTGCCCACATCTGTGAAAGGAAGAGGCACTCTCCTTCTTCTGGCTCATCTGGTTCACCATGCTGGAGCTTGGTGGTAGAAAGTGTGGCACTGGGTTCCACGTCAATGATCCGTCTTCTCCTTTCTAGTTCTGACTTATATTCAGAACCTACATCTGAATCATATGCTTTCACTTCGGCCACCAGCATCTTCTTTGAGCGACAGTCAATAGTGTTATACCAAGGGCTCTTATGGAAGTTGCACCACTTCCTGATATCTTTCTTTGTCTTTCTGGTATCCTTATTTGCTTGTGGCTTGGACTGGTTGTCCTAATACTGTCCATATTTTCCCTTTCCTTTGTTCTTAGGGTTGGGGCCACACTTTCCTGGCTTTTGTTGTGAGGGGTTCCCCAGCCCAAATTGTCGCTTCTTTTGTTTGATCTTCTGCTCGATTTTGACGACATATCGGTAGGCTGTGCCCAACGATGAGATGTCCAGGAATTCCATTTCAGTCTTGATGTATCTATGCAGAGCACGGTGATACTTGAGAACCATATGTCACTTCGAATCCTTGATACCCATTTTGGTATGAAAGGTATGGAAGATATTTGTGAAATCTAGCACTACTTGGTCTCTTTCTTGCCGCAGTGTGGTCCATTTGGTATACAAGTCATCATAACTTCCGACAGGGTAGTATTGTTCCTTAATAGCATCCCTAAAGGATTCCCAGTTGGTTGTGACTATAAATAATGGGGGTTCTTCTGTTTCCTTTTGCTCACAGAAAGTTTCCCACCAATCTTTGACATGGGGAACGACTTTGAGGAATGCAAAAGTAATATTTTCTCTATTCGAAAAGTTATGGACAGAAAAATACCCTTCTAGTAGATTCAACCACTTGTATACAACATCTGTGTCTATCTGACCTTCAAATATAGGAATATCAAAGTTTATTTGTACCTTGAAGGGGGCGGTGCCTCCGCTTGAAGAAGATGCATCGCCTGTTGGTAGTCGCCGAAAGATTTGCGTGAAATTATCCATCATCTCGTTCCTTTGTTGCATGAGGGATTCCTCAATAAACAGTTTGAAAGGATCTCCTGTCCCGTCATCTTTTTTTTCTCCTTCCATGAGAGGTCGCTTGGGTGTGCAAGAGATTTTTTCCTCAAGAGAAACAAGCTCGAGACCCGAATCTTTGTACTCTGACCTCGTTGGGGACATGCATTAAGACGACAAGGAGCACACCACTCTGATACCACTGATCCGTATTTTATGAGCATAATGAAATGACTACAGATTATTACCAGATGTTTAACAAAGAATAACAGAGATAAAGTAAAACCGGTTTTCTATTCAATAAGGAAATAGGCTGAAACTGTAAAATGCGGTGGAAAAGAAGCTTGTTGCAATGGTGGCGACTTATATCTGAGAAGAGATGTGACGGTTTTTCTCATTCACAAGAAGATGATTACAATGAGTCTCTTTACAATAAACAAGAGTTTCAAAAACCCTAAACATCCAAAAACCTTACCCTAGGAGATGAAGCGCCAAAAGTCATGTAGGCCCTGTTTGGGTAAGTCAGTACATCAACTTCTCGGGGTCTTAACTTTTGCATACAATATCCGTTTTAGGCGTATGATAGTCCATTGGAAATATATATCCGAGGACTACAAAAATTTACACAAATTGTTTTGAAGTAATTTTGCAATCGTAACATACCCCAAAAAACGTCGTTTAGGGCCTCAAAACGGCTCCGGAAGTTCTGGACTCGAAAAACTGCTAAAAATAGTAAATTATCAAAATTGCTAGAAAGATTTTTTGAGTCAACTAGAAAAGGTGGGAGGCCACCGATATCCACCTGGATCAATTCTCCATCCTTAGGAAGCAATGGTCTCCATTGGATTGAGTTCCCCCATCAGATGAGGAAATTTCTGCTGAATTTTCCCCCGGCTGAGCCACTTGCCTTGGTGCAGGAGTTGCCCTGCTTTGACGACTCGATAAAGATGGATCCTTTGTTGTCACATGCCCTTGATCTTTGTGTCCACAATATAATCATTGGATGCCTATTGTATGCAGTCGGGGTTGAGATCTGTTGGTGTCAGTTGTTCTGCTACGTCTGAGGTGTCCAATAATGGTGGGAAATAAAGTCGAAGGATGTCCACGTTGAAAACTGGGTGCGGGCCAAGGAAAGGAGGAATGTTGAGCACAAAATCATTATCTCCCAAAGCCTTGGTGATGGTGTATGTCCCATAACGGAGTGGGAAAAGTTTTCGATGGGGTCCTGTAAGGCGTTCTTTCTGTAAGTGCAACCAAACTTTGTCTCCCACCTGAAACTTATGTGGAACCCAATGTTGATCATGGCGTTTCTTGTACTTGTCATTGGACTTTTGTAGGATATCCTGAACCTTTTGGCAGATGTTCTAGATCCTCTCAATGAACCGAGTGGCTTTGTTAGCCTTAGTTGGAGCAGGATAGATGTCGGTCGAGGTGACTGCAAGGGGAAGTGCAACATCTATGGGACCCAATGGATGGAATCCCAACCCCACCTGAAAAGGGTTGTGGCCAGTTGAGCTATGTAGGGATCGGTTGTAGATGTGCTGGAAATAGGGAAGGCTCTCATCCCATGTGTGAGGGTGCTTGGAATTATACATGCATAGGATATGCACGATCATTTGATTTACGACCTCGGTTTGGCCATCTGTCTAAAGGTGGAAGGTTGTGTATTTGGTGAGCTTGGTGTCCGACAGTGACCAGAGGCTCGACTAGAATGCGCTGAGAAATCAACTGTCCCAATATGAGACAATGGTTTGTGAGATTCCAAAATGTACCCAGACTCGTTCAAAGAAGAGCTTGGCAGTGGCTTATGATGTGATGCTCTTCTTGCAACCAAGCAGAATCACCATCTTAGAAAAGTGATCAACAACCACAAAAACACAGTCATTTCCCTGCTTGGTGGATGGGAGGCCCAACATGTAGTCCATTGAGATGGATTCCCATGGCCTGTCAGGAGTAGGAAGAGGGGAGTACATGCCCTATTTCTTAGTGGTTGGTTTGGCAATAGCACAGGTAGTGTAAGACTTGATATATTTGCTGACCTCCTATCAAAGTTTCGGCCAGTAGAAATGTTTTTGTAGCATCGCCACTGTCGTTTCGACACTAACGTGTCTTTCCACCCAGCTGTAGTGGGATTCCCAGATCATATTCGCTCGCTCACTTGATTGAACACATATATGGCCTAGACAACACAACAACCCATATTGAAGATGGAAATTATTGACAACTCCCTTTGCACCCAACAGTTGGTAGGTGGTGGCGAAGTTCGATTCTATCTCATAGATTTGGGGCCATCCAGAGGTCTCATGGCCACAAGAGTCTAGCACTGTGGTGAGTGTCGTGACTGGTGGTCTGCTAAGGCAATTAGCGACGTGATTGGTGCTTCCTGTTTTATACTTGATGTTGAGGTGGAATTGCTGCAAGTATGTGGACCACTTTTGATGGCGGTCATTATGCAATTTTCCTTGTGTCTGCATGAACTATAGTGGGTTATGATCAGTTTGGATGAATGTCTCCCTCCCAAGAATTTAATGTCTCCACTGGCGGAAGTCTTGCATAATGGATTACATTTTTTTGTCGTAAGTAGGGTACTTACGGACAACATCTGATAGTGTCGCACTATGATAGGCCACGGGGTGGCCGTGCTGCATGAGAACGACACCCACAACATAGTCTGAATCATCAGTGTCAATCTCAAAGGGCTACTACAGGTTTGGTAGTGAAAGTACTGAGGCTGAGCACAAGCGCTACTTCAAATCATCGAATGCTTGTTTTTGGGGCTGATCCCACGCAAATTTTTCCTTACCACCACCCTTGGTTATTTGACTCAGGGCCCATGCAATATGGTAGAATCCCAACACAAACCTGCAGTAGAAATTTGGCAAGGCCCAAGAAGCTCTGAAGCTCAGTGAGTGTGGTTGGGGCTAGCCAGTCATGGATGAATTGGATCTTGGATGGATCCACATGTATTCCATGTTGATCAATGATGTATCCTAGGTAATGGATCCTATCCATGCCGAAGGAGCATTTTTCCAAGTTGGCGTATAGCTTGTGCTACCGCATTGTGTGCAGAACCTGCTAAATATGTTGCAAGTGTTTGACCCAAGTCTTGCTGTAAATGAGAATGTCATCCATATACACCACTACAAAAGTATTGGTGAATGGTCGTAGGATATCATCCATCATCCTCATGAAAGTTGCTGGATCATTTTTCAGACCAAAGGGCATGACCAACCATTCAAAAATGCCTTCCTTTGACTTGAAGGTGGTCTTCCATACATCTGTCTGTTCTATCAAGATCTGGTGGTAGCCAGATGTCAGATCAATCTTATTGAAGTATTTGGCCCCCATGAGTTGATCAAGGAGCTCATTGATTCAGGGAATCGGGTACCGGTTTCTGACTGTGATTTTATTCAGAGATCGATAATCAATGCAAAGTCGCCAGGTTCCATGTTTCTTCTGTACCAACATGATTGGGCTCCCGCAAGGTGATTATCTAGAATGGATGTGCCCCTTGTGGAGAAATTCTTGGATTTGTCACTTGATCTCCTCATTCTCTAATAGAGAGCGGTGATAGATTTTTCCATTGGGCAGTGGTGTGTCAGGGGTCATATCGATGGAGTGCTTGACCTGGCAGTGCAGAGGTACCCC
Source organism: Picea sitchensis (assembly GCA_010110895.2). Lineage (NCBI taxonomy): Eukaryota > Viridiplantae > Streptophyta > Pinopsida > Pinales > Pinaceae > Picea > Picea sitchensis. The sequence continues at coordinate 18,202 of SNQJ01S0090605.1, forward strand.
GGTAGGTGAGGAGAAGATATCCGAGTATTCTTCAATGACCTTATCTACTTGCTTCTGCTGTGTGGAGAGGTCGGTCGCAAAGACCCTGGATGTGGCTATGATTTTTCTCTCATTTTGAGAGCGAATCATGAAGAACAAAAACTTCCCCATCTGAGAGATGACCTTCCTGCATTTCTTAGTGGAGATCAAGGAAATAACACTAGTTGGGACAACCTCGGGTATCCTGTACAATTTCATGTTCAAAGTAATAATAACACTACGAGGCCTAGACTCATATACAACATGACCTTTCCATAAATAAGGTTGGCCCAAAAGAACATCACAAACTTCGAGAAGAGAAAAATCACACAATACCTCGTCTTTGAAGGGCTTGATGTCATACAACAATCGACATTGTTGGTTGATGCAGAGATCCCTTTCTTGGCGGAGCCATCCAATGGTGTAGTGTTGTGGGTGTGGCATTGTCGGCAGGGCCAGCCGCTTGATGACCTCTACTGAGATGAGGTTCTCTTAGGTACCACTATCAACGATCAATTGCAGTGGGGTTCCTTTTACCCACATCTGTGAATGGAAGAGGCACTCTCCTTCTTCTTGCTCGTCTGGTTCACCAAGCTGGAGCATGGTGGTAGAAACGGTGGCACTGGGTTCCGCATCAATGATTTGTCTTCCCATTTGTGGTTTTGACTCAGAGTCAGAACCCGCATCTGATTCAAAATCTTTCACTTCGACCACCAACGTCTGCTTTGAGCGACAGTCAACAGTGTTATGCCAAGGGCTCTTATGGAAGTCACACCACTTCCCGGTGTCTTTATTTGTCTTGTTCCTTCTTTGATTGTGGCTTGGACTGGTTGTCCTGATACTTCCCATCTTTGCTTCGTCCTTTATTCTGTGGGTTGGGGCCGCCCTTTCCTGGCTTTTTTTGTGAGGGGTTCCCCGTCCCAAATTGTCGCGTCTTTTTTTTGAGCTTCTGCTCGATTTTGATGGCTTATCGGTAGGCCGTGCCCAAGGGTGAGATGTCCAGGAATTCCATTTCGGTATGGATGTATCTATGCAGAGAACCTTTATACTTGAGCACTAGATGTCGCTCTGAATCTTTGATACCCAACTTGGTGTACAAGGTATGGAAGATATTTGTGAAATCTGGCACTGCTTGGTCTCTTTCATGTCGCAGTGTGGTCCATTTGGTATACAAGTCATCATAACTTCCGACATGGTAGTATTGTTCCTTAATAGCATCCCTAAAGGATTCCCAGGTGGTCGTGACTATAAATAATGAGGGTCCCTCTATTTCCTTTTGCTCACAGAAAGTTTCCCACCAATCTTTGACATGGGGAATGACTTTGAGGAGCACAGAAGTAATATTTTCTCTATTTGAAAAGTTATGGACAGAAAAATACCCTTCTAGTAGATTCAACCACTTGTCTATAACATCTATGTCTATATGAACTTCAAATATAGAAATATCGAAGTTTATTTCTACCTTGAAGGGGGTGGTGCCTCCACTCGAAGAAGATGTGTCGTCTGTTGGTAGTCGCTAAAGGATTTGCGCTAAATTATCCATCATCTCATTCCTCTGTTGCATGAGGGATTCCTCAATCAACATTTTGAAAGGATCTCATGTCCCTTCATATTTCTTTTCTCCTTCCATGAGAGGTCACTTGGGTGTGCAAGAGCTTTTTTCCTCAAGATAAATAAGCTCAAGACCCAAATCTTTGTACTCTGACCTCGTTGGGGACATGCATTAAGATGACAAGGAGCAGACCTTTTGATACCACTGGTCCAGATTTTATGAGAAGAACAAAATGACTATAGATTATTACCAGATTCTTAACATAGAATAACAAAGATACAGTAAGACTGGTTTTCTATTCAATAAGGAAATAGGCTGAAACTGTAAAATGCAGCGGAAAACAAGCTTGCTGGAATGGTGGTGGCTTATCTTTGAGAAGAGATGTGATGGCTATGCTCATTTGCAAGAAGATGATTACAATGAGGCTCTCAAGGCCTTTTTACAATAAACAAGAGTTTTTAAAACCCTAAACATCCAAAAATCTAACCTTAGGAGATGAAGCACCAAAAGTCATGTAGGCCCCATTTGGGTAAGTCAGTACATCAACTTCCCGGGGTCGTAACTTTTGCATACGATCTACGTTTTAGGCATATGATAGCCCATTTGAAAGATCTATCTGAGGACTACAAAATTTGCACAAAATAAATTTTGTGACTGCAACATACCCCAAAAAGCGTTGCTTAGGGCCTCAAAACAGCTCCGGAAGTTCTGGACCTGAAAAACTGCTAAAAATAGTAAATTATCAAAATTGCTAGAAAGTTGTTTTGAGTCAGCTAGAAAAGGTGGGTGGCAGATATCCACCTGGATCAATCCTCCGTCCTTAGGAAGAAATGGTCTCCATTTCGTAGAGTTCCCCCATCAGATGAGGAAATTTCTGCTGAATTTGGCCTCGGTTGAGCCACTTGCCTTGGTGTAGGAGATGCCCTGCTTTGACGACTCGATAAAGCTAGATCCTTTGTTGTCGAGTGCCCTTGATTTGTGTGTCCACAATCTGATCACTAGATTCATGTTGTATGCAGTCGGGGTTGAGATCTATTGGTGTCAGTTGTTCTGCTACATCTGAGGTGTCCAATAATGGTGGGAAATAAGGCTGAAGGAGGTCCACGTTGAACACTGGGTGCAGGCCAAGGAAAGGAGGAATGTTGAGCACAAAATCATTATCACCCACAGCCTTGGTGATGGTGTACGACCCATAAAGGAGTGGGCGAAGCTTCCGATGGGGTCCTATAAGGTGTTCTTTCTGCAAGTGCAACCAAACTTTGTCTCCCACCTGAAACTTATGTGGAACCCGATGTTGATCATGGCGCGGCTTGTACTTGTCATTGGAATTTTGTAGGATATCCTGAACCTGTTGGCGGATGTGATGGATCCTCTCAATGAAACGGGTAGCTTTGTTAGCCTCAATTGGAGCAGGGGAGGAGTCAGTCGATGTGACTACAAGGGGAAGTGCAACATATATGGGACCCAATGGATAGAATCCCAACCCCACCTGAAAGGGGTTGTGGCTGGTTAAGCTATGTAGGGCTTGGTTGTAGCTATGTTGGACATAGGGAAGACTGTCATCCCATGTGCAAGGGTTCTTGGAATTATACATGCGCAGGATATGCACGATCATTTGATTTACGACCTCAGTTTGGCTATCTATCTGGGGGTGGAAGGCCGTGGATTTGGTGAGCTTGGTGTCTAGCAGTGACCAGAGGCTCGACCAGAATGTGCTGAGAAATCGATTGTCTCGATCTGAGACAATTGTTTGTAGGATTCCAAAATGTACCCAGACTCATTCAAAGAAGAGCTTGGAAGTGGATTCTGCTATGATGCTCTTCTTGCAAGAAAACATAATCACCATATTAGATAAACGATCAACAACCACAAAAACACAGTCATTTTCCCCCTTGGTGGACGGGAGGCCCGACATGTAGTCCATTGAGATGGATTCCCATGGCCTGTCAGGAGTAGGAAGAGGGGTGTACATGCCCTGTTTCTTAGTGGTTGGCTTAGCAATAGAACAGGAAGTGCAAGTCCTGATATACTTCCTGACCTCCTGTCGAAGTTTCGGCCAGTAGAAATGTTTTTGTAGCATCACCATTGTCTTTTCGACACCGAAATGTCATGCCACTCGGCTGTAGTGGGCTTCTCAGATTAGCTTTTCTCTCTCACTTGATGGAACACATATATGGCCTAGACGACACAACAACCCATCATGAAGATGGAAATTATTGACAACTCCCTTTGCACCCAACATTTGGTAGGTGGTGGCGAAGTCCGCGTCTGTCTCATAGATTTGGGGCCATCCATAGGTCTCATGGTTGTAGGAGTCTATCACTTTGGTGAGTGCCGCGACTGGTGGTCTGCTGAGGCAATCAACGATGCAGTTGGTGCTTCCTGTTTTATACTTGATGTTGAGGTGAAATTGTTGCAAGTATGTGGACCAATTTTGATGGCGGTCATTTTACAATTTTCCTTGTGTTTGTATGAACTGTAGTGGCTTATGATCAGTGTGGATGACTGTCTCCCTCCCAAGAATGTAATGTATCCACTGGCGAAAGGCTTGCACAATGGAGTACATTTCTTTGTCATAAGTAGGGTACTTACGAACAACATCTGATAGTGTCGCACTATGATAGGCCATGGGGTGGTGATGCTGCGTGAGAACAACACCCACAACATAGTCTAAAGCATCAGTCTCAATCTCAAAGGGTTGTTGCAGGTCTGGTAGTGAAATTACTGGGGTTGAGCACAAGCGCTGCTTCAAATCATCAAACGCTTATTGTTGGGGCTGACCCCACGCAAATTTCACCTTACCACCACCCTTGGTTATTTGGCTCAGGGCCCATGAAATATGGGAGAATCCCACAAACCCGTGGTAGAAATTGGTAAGGCCCAAGAAGATTCGAAGCTCAGTGAGTGTGGTTGGGGACGGCCAGTCACGAATGACTTGGATATTAGCTGGATCCACATGTATTCCATGTTGGTCAATGATGTAGCCTAGGTAATGGACCCTGTCCATGTTGAAGGACCATTTTTCCAAGTTGGTGTATAGCTTGCGCTGCCGCAGTGTGTGCATAACCTGCTAAATATGCTGCAAGTGTTCGGCCCAAGTCTTGTTGTAAATGAGAATGCCATCCTAATACACCACTAAAAAATTATTGGTGAATGGTCGCAGGATATTGTCCATCGTCCTCATGAAAGTGGCTGGAGCATTTGTCAGACCAAAGGGCATGACCAACCATTCAAAAAGGCCTTCCTTTGAATTGAAGGCGGTCTTCCATACATCTGTCTATTCTATTTGGCCCCCATGAGTTGATCAAGGAGGTCGTCGATTCGGGGAATCAGGTACCGATTTCCGACTCTGATTTTATTTAGAGCCTGATAATCAATGCAAAGTTTCCAGGTTCCATACTTCTTCTGTACCAACACGATTGGGCACCCGTAAGGTGATGATTTGGGACGGATGTGCCCGTTGTGGAGAAATTCTTGGATCTGTCACTTGATATCCTCATTCTCTAACAGAGAGCAGTGATAGACTTGCCCATTGAGAAGCGGTGCGCCGGAGGTTAGATCGATGGGGTCCTTGACCTGGCAGTGCAAAGGTACCCCGCTAGGTGAGGAGAAGATATTGGAGTATTCTTCCACGACCTTTTCTACTTTCTTCTGATGTGTGGAGAGGTCATCCACAGAGACCTTGGATGTGGTTGTGATGTTTCTCTCATTTTGAGAGCGAATCACAAAGAAGACAAACTTCCCCATATGAGAGATGACCTTCCTGCATTGCTTAGCATAGATCAAGGAAATAACACTAGGTGGGACAGCCTCGGGTATCCTATACAATTTCCTATTCAAAGTAATAATAACACTATGAGGCCTAGGTTCATATACAACATGACATTTTTCATAAATAAGGTTGGCCCAAAAGAACATCACAAACTTCGAGAGGAGCAACATCACACGATAGCTCGTCTTTGAAGGGCTTGATGTCGTACAACATTCGACACTGTTGGCTGACGTGGATATCGCTTCCTTGGCGGAGCCATCCAATGGTGTAGGGTTGTGGGTGCGGCGTTGTCGGCATGGCCAACCGCTTGATGACCTATGCTGAGATGAGGTTCTTCTGGCTACCACTATCAACGATGAAGTGTAGTGGGGTTCCTTTTACCCACATCTGTGAATGGAAGAGGCGCTCTCCTTCTTTTGGCTCATCTGGTTCACCATTTTGGGGCTTGGTGGTAGCAATGGTGGCACTGGGTTCCACGTCAATGATCCATCTTCCCCTTTTTGGTTTTGAATCAGAGTTAGAACCCGCATCTGATTCATAGGCTTTCACTTCAGCCACCAGCGTCTGCTTTGAGCGACAGTCAACAACGTTATTCCAAGGTCTCTTACGGAAGTCGCACCACTTCCTGGTATCTTTCTTTGTCTTTCCGGTGTCCTTATTTGATTGTGGCTTGGACTGGTTGTCCTGATACTATCCATATTTGATCTGTCCTTTGTTCTATGGGTTGGGGCTTCCCTTTCCTGGATTTTTTTGTGAGGGGTTCCCCAACCCGAATTGTCGTGTCTTTTTTTTGAGCTTCTGCTTGATTTTGACGACATATCGGTAGGTCACTCCCAAGGATGCGATGTCCAGGAATTCCATTTCGGTTTGAATGTATCTATGCAAAGTACCACGATACTTGAGCACCAGATGTCACTCTGAATCTTTGATACCCATCTTGGTGCACAAGGTATGGAAGATATTTGTGAAATCTGGCACTGCTTGGTCTCTTTCTTGCTGCAGTGTGGTCCATTTGGTATACAAGTCGTCATAACTTCCGACAGGGTAGTATTGTTCCTTAATAGCATCCCTGAAGGATTCCCAGGTGGTCGTGACTATAAATAATGAGGGTTCCTCTATTTCCTTTTGCTCACAGAAAGTTTCCCACCAATCTTTGACATGGGGAGCTTCTTTGAGAAGCGCAAAAGTAATATTTTCTCTATTCAAAAAGTTATGGACAGAAAAATACCCTTCTAGTAGATTCAACCACTTTTCTACAACATCTGCATCTATATGACCTTCAAATATAGGAATATTGAAGTTTATTTGTACCTTGAAGGGGGTGGTGCCTCCGCTCGAAGAAGATGTGTTGCCTGTTGGTAGTCGTCGAAGGATTTGCATGAAATTATCCATCATCTCGTTCCTCTGCTGCGTGAGGGATTCCTCAATCAATAGTTTGAAATGATCTTCTGTCCCATCATATTTCTTTTCTCCTTCCATGAGAGGTCGCTTGGGTGTGTGAGAGATTTTGTCCTCAAGAGAAATAAGCTGGAGACCCAAATCTTTGTACTCCAACCTCATTGGGGACATGCATTAAGACGTCAAGGAGAAAACCGCTCTGATACCATTGATCTGGATTTTATGAGAAGAATGAAATGACTACAAATTATTACTAGATGCTTAACACAGAATAACAGAGATACAATAAAACTAGTTTTCTATTCAATAAGGAAATAGGCTGAAACTGTAAAATGCAGCAGAAAACAAGCTTGTTGCAATGGTGGCGGCTTATCTCTGAGAAGAGATGTGACGGTTGTGCTCATTCACAAGAAGATGATTACAATGAGGCACTCAAGGCCTTTTTACAATAAATAGGAGTTTCAAAAACCCTAAACATCCAAAAACCTAACCCTAGGAGATGAAGCGCCAAAAGTCATGTGGGCCCCGTTTGGGTAAGTCAGTACATCAACTTCCCATGGTCGTAACTTTTGCATACGATCTCCGTTTTAGGCGTATGATATCCCATTGGAAAGATCTATCCGAGGACTACAAAATTTGCACAAAGTTTCACAATGAAAATTTTCAAATGCAACATACCCCAAAAATCATTGTTTAGGGCCTCAAAACGGCTCTAGAAGTTCTGGACCCGAAAAATGGCTAAAAATTGTAAATTATCAAAATTGGTAGAAACTTGTTTTGAGTCAGCTGGAAAAGGTGGGTGGCCACCGATATCCACCCAGATCACTATCATTTTACTATATTTTGATTTCCACTTATTCTTCCCCTCCTTGGAATCATCTTGCCACTATTTCCATGATCAAAACTAAAATTGAGATTGTTAGTTCCGAAAACTAATCTAAGATTGTTTTTTAGATTGTGATTATTTTATTGCAAACCCAAGATTGAGATTGTGTGTTTTCTTCCTTGTTCAAACCAAATATTATTTGTTCAAAATATTATTGATAATTTTTTGTTTCCAGGAATGAAATGGTTTGTTTTCTTGCTACTATTTCCTTAATCAAAAGGAAAACTGATATTATTTGTTCCCAAACCTAAGATTGAGATTGTTTGTTTGCTCGCTACTATTTCCTTGGTTTTTGTTTGTTCCCAAGAGTGAAAATATTTTTTTACTTACAACTATTTCCTTGGTTTTTGTTTACTATTTTCTTGATCAAAAGGAAAATTGAGATTGTTTCTTCCTAAACCTATGATTGAGAGGAAAATTGAGATTGTCTCTTCCCAAACCTAAGATTCAGAGGAAAATTGAGATTGTTTGTTCCCAAAACTAAGATTGAGATTGTTTTCATTCTTTCGACTATTTCCTTAGTTTTTATTTGTTCCCAAGAGTGTGACTATTTGTTTGATTGCCACTATTTCCTTAGTTTTTGTTTTCTATTTCCTTGATCAAAAGTAAATTTGATATTGTGTGTTCCCAAGCATAAGATTGATATTTGTTTGTTTTCTTGCTACTGCTTCCTTGGCTATTGGGTTTTGTTTGTTCCCAAGAGTGAGAATATTTGTTGGTACTCGATTTGTTCCCAAGAGTGATACTATAAGAGTGAGACAATTTGAGATTGNAAGCATAAGATTGATATTTGTTTGTTTTCTTGCTACTGCTTCCTTGGCTATTGGGTTTTGTTTGTTCCCAAGAGTGAGAATATTTGTTGGTACTCGATTTGTTCCCAAGAGTGATACTATAAGAGTGAGACAATTTGAGATTGTTTGTACTGAAACTTGAGACAAACCTAATATTGATATTTCTTTGTTTGCTTGGCAATCTTTTCCCGGTTCTTGGTTTTTGTTTGTTCCCAAGAGTGAGACTATTTTTTGGTTCTTGGTTTGTTACCAAGAGTGAGACTATTTGATATTGTTTGTTCCTAAACCTAAGACAAACCTGAGATTGGGATTCATTGTTTTATTGCCACTATTTATTAGGTTCTTGGTTTTTGTTTATTACAAAGAGTGAGACTAAGATTGAGATGTTTTTATTTGCTTCCCACGATTTCCTTGGTTTTTTGTTTTTTTTTATTCCCAAGAGTGAGCCTATTTGTTGGGTCTTTTTTCCCCCCAAGAGTGAGACTATTTTATAGTTTTTTCTCCCAACCCTAAAACAAACCTAAGATTGAGATTTGCTTGTTTGCTTGCCAATATTTCCTTGGTTCTTGGTTTTTGCTTGTTCCCAAGACTGAGACTATTTTTTGGTTCTTGGTTTGTTCCCAAGAGTGAGCCTAATTGAGATTATATGTTACTAAACCTAATATTGAGAATTATTCATTTTCTTTCCACTATTTCCTTGGTTCTTGGTTTTTGTTGTTCCAAAGAGTGAGATTGTTTGTTGGTTATTGTTTTGTTTTCAACTATTTCCTTGGTTCTTGGTTTTTGTTTTTTGCAAAGAGTAAGACTATTTCTTGGTTATTTATTGGTTCTTGGTTTGTTACCAAGAGTGAGACTATTTGTTTGCTTGGTTATTGGTTTTTGTTTGTCCCAAGGAGTAAGATGATTTGTTGGTTAATTGGTCCTTGGTTTGTTCACCTTAGTTATTTATTGGTTCTTGGTTTGTTCACCTTGGTTATTGTGGTTCTTGGTTTGTTCCCAATAGTGAGAATATTTTTTTTCTTGGTTCTTAGTTTGTTCACCTTGGTTATTTATTGGTTCTTGGTTTGTTCCCAAGAGTGAGACTATTTGTTTGCTTAATTCTTGGTAGTTACTTTGTCTTGATTCTTGGTTTTTGTTTGTTCCCAAGAGTTATAAGTCTCCATTGGTTATAGCCTACAACTTTTATCATATCACCGCACATAGAGTGCAAAATGCATATATTATCCCAAAATTGTGCCATATATATAAACAAGGGAAATTTGCATAGCAACTAGTCCCTACTATAGGTTTAAATAAAGTGATAGTTAAATTGAAAACTGAACTCAAAACAAGGATTATTATAAACACAAAAAAAAATTTAAATGTCAAGCCACCCCTTGTTGCAATATTGGGAGATGTGTTGGTCAGTTGGAAATAATGATGAAAAAACTCCAATGAGGTGATAGTTAAATTGAGCAGTAAACTCATAACAAGGATTATTATAAACACAAACAAAATTGTCGATGATAAGCCACCCCTATTGAAACATTGGGAGATGTGTTGGTTGATTATGCATAATGATGAAACAACTCAAATGCCATATAACTAGTATTCCCGTCTACAAACATGGAATCTATCGATTGCGTAGAACCACCATAATAAAATAGTTGGACTACAGATAGATGTAGGTTGTGCCTAGGTTGGAAGAGTTTCTTCATTGAGTGCTCAAAAATTACTAGATATTATTATATAACTCTGAAAATGAAGCTTTATCATGAATAATTGGTGTTGGACGCTCATTTATATGTCATCGTTTGTGGATAATGCCTGATAATGTGCACCAATCCATACGATGACTGGTGTAAAATAAAAAGGTCAATTTTTTGTCTAATATTACTTGGTTATGTAAATATATAAGTAATGTTTTATTTAGTTTGAATTTGTATTAAAATTATGTATCTGTATCTTGTTCAAGTGTTTAATATCCCCGCTTACTTCAACTTTGCAACACATCAGATATCCATTGGAAGGTGTGTGTAACACCCTATTTCCCCCAGTCTGTAAATATAACTATATGGGCCAAGGAACTATGGAAAACTTAAAAGTGTGAATGTTTGATTTGATGGACCTTTGTACAAAAGGGTCGATGAATGTAAATTATGTTATTGATATATGAAATTGTTATGTGTGGCATGACTGCTGAAAGAGGGGATGTGCTAAGAGAAAAACCCTGAATGCTATGAAAAGGTGGTGGAGGGGACCAGGAATGATTGCGTTAACCTCCACCAAACTAGTACCATGTTGGAATTAATTGCTCAGATTAGAACAATCCTTTGACCCATGAATGAATTTCAGTCGGGCTGGTAGGTGGGAAGACCTCCTCAAGATTTAAAGAGGGGATGGGGAAAACCACCCATCCATAAGGATTCTAGACCTGACCACAGACTGGAAATTTGAGCCACATGCAATCTTGCTGAGGAAGGCAAGAAAGGAAGCGGGGTGGGCAGAGGGAAGACCTGCGAAAAATGAAAAGATGAGAGAGGAAGCTCTCGGGTCTAAGGGAGGATTGAAAGAGGAACAATGAGTTTTGATCACATAAAAGAGAGATTGAGCCAAGAGAAGGAAAGTAACCTTCATCCTTATCTATTTCTGTATTGGGAGAAGGAGAGTAACCTTCTTCCCTAACTTTCGTTGAGCTTGAAGTAAGATATTGAATCTCAAAGTATCGTGGCGTAAGCTCGAGGGTGGCCAGTGATAAATCCATTGGGAGTGACTGAGCCTATGGTTGGGAAGAAACGAGAACCCCTTTCAGCAGTCACATCACACCCTATGGTTCTGAAAAGTGTTTTATTGCTTTGTTCTCTGAATTGTAATTAATGGATGCATGCGAGTTTTTATATGTCTATAAATGGTTCTTTTCTTTATTAAATGATTAAGTTATGAGCATGCATTCATTCCCTTGAAAACCTATACGTCTTCTTTTTTCTTCCATATGCTCCAATTTAATCACTCGAAGGCACTTTCCCCAAGGAATCACATCACCATTCTAAGAGTCGGAGCAAGGCTCTTGGCATAACTACCATTTCGACAACCTCACAACTTACTTTTCCTTGATTTAGAGCTTAAATATCTGTGAGTTGGGAAGGTGTTTCCTTCAAACCAGTAGTATAGGAGACTTTGAACTCACGCCTAAGTCCTTAACCAAAAAACCTGACTAAGAGCGGGGATCATAGCCCAAGAGTTATTTGAAGATCCACGTGACCTAGGTCTGGGAACCTTGGAACTCGAAGCTCTGAGATGTAAAATTGCACGATAGTCAAGTCAAACCCCACAATCTCTATGAACCGTCGATCTATGAACGTATATTGAGGGTGGGAAATCATTGCAGAGCATGAAGGTGAAAGTAACAAATGTGCTAGTTCATGACCCACAATTAACCATTGTCATTGATCTCGTCGGGATGGAAGATCAATGACTCTAGTTTGACCAGGTTGGGAGAGTACTTCCATATTGTAGAGTTCGATCTCTCTAATAAAGAGAACGCACGTTGGGACCCTGCAATTGTTGTGAATATTCAATCGGTAGACACCTCAGTATCATTCGGATCATGACCACCAGACCCTGAATAGTTGCAATATGGGTGGTCGTGAGTCCTTTCGAAAATACGTGGAGTAACAGAGTCCCTCGGTACTGTCAGTCTGAGAGAATCAAAAATCTCAGAAGAGATAACATTTTCAAGAGTGAAGGCGGGACCCAAGATAGTCGGACTCGCAGGACAAAAGAAGAATGAGGCCTTTGAACATTTACCAAACTCTTCCAAGTTGGAAGAAGTCAAAATCTCAGGAGGAGGAGTGATAACAACCATCAGATTGGTTGCGGGGAGAAGCCTAGACCATTAGATCAACGTCCAGGGAAGCAGAGGAGAAGCACTGGGAAGGAACATATCCTAACCGTCGTATTTGAGCTCAAAGGGATGTTAGTCATCCTATCTAAGGTAAAGTGAACGCGTTTTAATGTTTGTTTGCATGGGAGGGTTGACTGGACAAGGTCTCGAATTCTTGAAGTGAATTGGGACCGTTCATCGCCAAGAGGGCACGTGGCGACCAATCGCGAACTTCGGGTGAAAACACTCCAGAAGAAAGCAATGGATAAGAGTTTGAAATTGTCGAAGCCCGAACAACCGAAGCACTTGGGAGCCGTCGATCTGAAGGAGGACACATGTCATCATATCGTGAACTCCGAATAAAACGTTCCAAATAAAATGAGGCAAGGAAGATTTGAAGTTTGAGATGTCTAAAAGTGGAAGTCCCAAAGAAGACGAAAGACATCAATGTAAGGTGGACGCATGGTGCCATATCTAGCACTCCAGGTACGAAATACTCTGGAGCAAAGTAGAGGGTGAAAGCATTGGAGTCCTAAAGTGCAATCTCAATCATTGATCGAGAAGGGAGAAGAATGTCATTGATCCGGTCTTGGCTGAAAAGTGTTAAAGACCCAAAGTAGGTCATGGCCATTGATCGCCAGGAGGGGTACGTGTTGATGGATCAACGTCTTTAGGTGAATCACACTAGGGTTTTAGTTGAGAATTGAGACTGTCGAACTCTGAAGACCCGAAGCGAATCTGGACTGTCTGATCTAGAAGAGACGTGGTGTAAATATATGGACTCTGGGTAAAGTCCCAAAGTAATTCATAGCCACCATATTAAGGGGGATGTGGCAGGAATCTGTGGATTTCGGGTAAATACCCGAAGTAATCCTCGATCATCTGATTCAAATGGACACACGACAGAAATGTGCACACTTTGAGGGGAATTAAAAGTTGAGACTTGCGACTCCCGAAGTCCAAAATCATGAAGTGATCAACGTTGTTGATTAAAGAGGAAACATGGCAGGAGATCTGTCACTATGGGAGAAGGCAAGGGTTAAGAGTTGAAACTCCTGAAACCTAAATCATGAAATAAATCACAGTCGTTGATTTAGAAAGATTAGATCTAATCCGTAGATTCGGAAAGGATAGATATGAGCTATCAAGTTCAGAACCACTATCAAGGTCCTGAGATCAACGGTCTCATCACATTGCGGGGACCGAAGGTGCACGAACTTTAAAAAGTTGAGGGCAGGCTACAATCCAGACCACAGTTTTGGAGAAAGGACATGTGGAGGCTCAAGGTGAATTGTGGGGAGAAAAGTAGTTTGGTTTGAAACACCCTTGGTCGTGTCTGCAATTGTGTGGTTACATAAGGCCATCGCCCAAGTTCGTATCAAGGAAGGGGCTTATCAGAAAAGGAGCTAGTGCCCAGACTCCAATATTTCGCAAGCATGAAGAGGAGGGTTGCGGGTACCTTTAGAACTATAGTAGGAAGTCAAAAGGGTCTACGTATAATTACAGAATGAGGCCATCAAGGTCTCAGAGAGTCGTTTGGCTCTAGAATCGAATATCCTTGACCGGGATGTCGAACTGGTTCCCCGACCTTCCAAATTAGAAACCGTGGATGGAGAATCTTTCCTTTAAGAAAATAATTTTTTTTATGCCCCGTCATGGGTGTGTTACAAATTCGTATCAGAGCATGGTTACAACACTTGTCCTGCTTGGGATCATGTACAAGTCTCTTAAGGAGGTATCGTTATCTGCATTTACTCCTTGATGAGAAGGACTACAGATTGAACGTATGATTTTGGGAATTCTTGTTGAATTTCAGCAGAAGAATTTCTTTAGCCCTTTGTCAAAGTGATAACTACTCTTACTAGAGTAGGGATATGCTAATTAAAATGTATAATAAGACTTGAATGTGGATATTTGAAGGTGGAAGGGTTCTGTAAAGAGCAGTTGAAGCCCGAAGGATGGATGACCTGGTGTTCATAACACTGCTTCTAAGCATAGGCAGTTGGAACCTCAAGCACCGACGATGGCTGATTATATAATGGTTAATACATTTGTGGGGTTAAATGAATCTGATAGGATCAGGTAGGATCCTTGGAAGTTATAGTTTATTCTTTACATTAAACTCAGAGTATATAACTCCTCATGACCAGAGAAAGGTGATATGGATAAAACCCTATGGACTTCGAGGCAAGGAGGTTTTCTTGCTAGACGTGGTCGCATAAAGAGGAAAGTGACCTTGGTTGGTTATTTCCATGAGAGAAGGAAACATCAATACGAGATATGACTATGATATTACTCCTGTAAGGGATTGAAAATCTCAAACTAAAGGACACAAATGATGAAATTAAACTATCAAGTGAATGCATGAGGTAAAAAGGTGCAAGAGATGCACCTACGTATACACGAATGTGTATACATGATCATAAGGATGATTGGAAGATCCTTGGGAA